>CAJOBZ010000014.1:5157500-5185000 GCA_905332375.1 Pieris macdunnoughi | reverse complement strand
ATTAAATTATAGGTACTATTTACAAAAGTGACCCATTGGTGTCACTAGTTGGACAACTTTTTTTTTTTTTTTTAGCTGGATCCTTGAGACCTTGTGAAAAAGCATTGCTAAATTTCTTTGAAAAAATCATTAAATCTCCTTTATTTGTTTAAAAGGTACTACAAAAGTCATTATGGCCATTCAAAATTCTTCGCATAGCTGCTAACTTCACGCATATTCTATTTCTTTTTAGTTGTAGATTGTCTTATTCCCATCTCGCTCGTGCAGGCTCGGCGCGCGGCTGGTTTAAAAAGAATTCGTTAGTGGGCAACTTCATTCTGTTAATTTTGTGTCACGGTGCGCGCGCATCGTAAAATTTCACTCTCATAAATTTTTCATAAAAGCCTAAAGAAGTATATCTTCAAAAAATCGCTTTCCCATTCGGTTCGTTTCAAGTGTGCAATGCGTGTGTGCTGTGGATGTAATTGGCCCTGGCTCAGCATTATACTGTTTAGCAGAATGTTCCACAGAACTGGTCGTTCTGCCAGAGACCACATCAGCTAGTTTCCGCCTCAGTCGCAAAAAAAGAAAGAAAAGGAATGTAATAATACTTAGTAGGAAAACAAAAAATAATATCAGTAAAAATATTAGCATTAACATTATATGCAGTTTTCAACCTGGCGCGTGTTCAGACCCCAGCCCCTGGCGGGACCCAATGCATTTTTGATGTGCGCCTGACGTTGAAATTATAAAATGAATTACATGTTGTAACAGAAGCAGAAACGTGTTTTGCCCATGTTGCATTGAGGATTACGATACACCGTCTTGGACGAGATTATAAGCGACTATTATTCATTAAAAATCTGTCCTATTTATAAGATTGTTACAAAAATAATTATTTCTCTGTACGCTTGAGAAGTTTTAGTGTTAATAGAGAATCCAGAATAAAACAAGACCCAGGCAAAATCACCGCCAACAGCCGTATTAGCAAGCTAGTCAATAACATAGTCCAATAAATTATAAATTCATTTTCCCTCAATTTATGCCGCGAACAGAATATTTTATCACACTTTTCCCGTGCAACGCCAATGAAACTGAAAATTCAGTTATAGCATAACTAGTGAGCCGAGCCATTTTCAAACGAATTTTTTTTCTACCCCTTTGTTCAAGGAAATTATCGATTTTCACATCGAGAGAGTGAATCTGTCTGATAAAGTTATCCTAACTATCGTACTCATGGCTTATTGTATGTTTGCTGATATGTACGCTTTTTTATTGGGACACCATACAATGAATGCAAAACTTGATTTTTGGCTGTAATTTTAATATATACCTACAGCAAAAATATTTAACGCATGGTTATACGATAATTTATATGATAAGGAAACTTCATTAAATAACAACATTTTTACCATACAATAAATTTCATCCAATTTGATTAGAATCTAAAAAATAATAATAATTATTGAAAATTGATATATAGAAAATTAAAACAAATTTTAAAATGTTGGTCCCTGTGGCATTGTACCTTTAACGCTGGCAGCTTTCTTCGCTGTATTGCAATACTTATTCGTTGAGCGAGGAAAGCACCAGCTCTGGGGTCAACGGTACTATCTGCCAGTGGCCATCTTAAATCTTTAATTACTGCCTGCACTTGAACGCCACGGCCCAAGAGTCTCTATTCCAAAACGAAAGTTGGACGAAATACTTATTTTTGGGCCGTTTATTATTTTCCGCCTGCTCTGTGGCAGCGCCAGCTTTTTTGCTTGTCCGAGGGAAGTGAGACGGGCCTAACACGTCCACACGAGTAACATACCAAAGCCCGTTCCATCCATCCGTCTCTAATGATGCCTGTTGAATATAAAAGATAGAGTTAAGATTCGCTTCTTGACAGAATTTAGCAACGGATTAATTATTTTAAATATTTACCGGCAAAACAATGTGGAACAGCATTTTCTTTTATTCTCATTAATTTCAATATGTGAAAACAATATTTAACTGTCTTCATTCTTCAGCCTTCAACAAGAACCTTTAACACAACCGGTGGCGTTACCAGGGGTACGTGTGACGAGAACAAGTGCTCAATAAGTGTGGCTCTGCCGAAGCGGTTTAACACCAGGATATCATTCACATGTGAAGTATCGACAGAAGGGCCTAGGTTTGAAGTTGTGAATCAGACAAAATATTTAACGGTGGCTGGTACGTGTATTATTACTTACTATATTCGTAATACTAAAGCCACCATCGCACCCACTTAAACGGGTGTCTATGGGGTGCGATGACTGCCCTTTTTGGGCCTCTCGTATACTAGTAAAAAAATACTACTACTAGAAGTTTTTGTGGCCTGTGTTAAGCCTTATTACGCGTAGTTTCTTTAGCAGTAATAATTAGACCTAATTCAGTAATGTACACAACAAACAATGGCTACAAACCCCGGTTATAAAATACTGTTTTATTTCTCACAATAATCTTGTCTAGTCCCCTGATTCTTTTCTCGTTTACTGACCCGCTCTAAATTACGCTCATTTTGCGTTTCCGCATACACTATTCTTTCTCGATATTTTTTATTTTCTAATTAGAATAATTATACTGATATTTAGTTGGGTTTTTCCGAAAAGGATTCAGCAGATAAACAGATATAGAAAAAAATAAAGTTCAGCATTGTTCAACTTTTTGCCTTTTGCAACTCAGTTGATATATTATTATTATGAGTTATCAAAACTCTGTGCTATTAATGTCTTCTAATACAAAATGTACTTTTAGTATTTTTGACCAAAATGTGACATGTTAATATTATGGTCGATTTAAATTAAATTATCTTTTAGTGACGTTAAAAGAAGACCCAGTGATATCGGGGCTACCAGGGAGCGTGCAAGTTGGAGAGGATGTACTTCTGAATTGCTCGACAGGACCAGCTATGCCTCCAGCAAACATTATTTGGTATATCGATGGAAGGCCAGAGAAGGTAAGACATTTGCCTAGCTTCTTGCTTTTGAAAGTATTTTAGTTTTTAATAATGAATCTGAATATAACTGTTGTAAAAATGCTATGTAAATGTTACCCGAGGTGAGTTATATTTCAACACAAAATTCCAGGTAACTTCAATGTTGCAAGTATAAAAAATATACAAATTTTAATATTTAATATGTAATAATTTATCGGAAAACAATTAAATTTGGCAACTCTTTCCATCTTTTGTCTACGGAGCGCTTATATGCAACCTCTTTGGCGCACACTACCATTTTTACATATAACAAGCTTGCACGTATTTTCGGGCCGATACCACTTTGAAGCCTTCTGAAAATTACACAGAGGCCGGAAATGCAAGCCCCTTGCTCTTGGTCCTTAGGCGGCTTTTGACACTTATTGTTTAGTGACCCTTCTACTCGTTTTAAAAAAACTTAATTACTAGTAATACATGTAATATTAAAATAAATCAGTGGCGCTACAACCTCTTTAGGTCTGGGCCTCAGAATTCTGAATTTGTTTCATGATCATTTGCCAATCTAATAGGCAAGTAGGTGATCAGCCTCCAGTGCCTGACACACGCCGTCGACAAGTCGGTTTCCTCACGATGATTTCCTTCACCGTTCGAGTGAATGTTAAATGCGCACATAGAAAGAAAGCCCATTGGTGTACAGACGGGGATCAAACCTATCGTAGGTTTGATCCCCGTCAGGGATGAAAATCGCAAGCTGAAGCCACTAGGCCAACACTGTATAAATATTCTAGTATTATATAAGAAAATATTTATTACTTTTTGAAATTATGATGAATAAGTTATAGAAGCGAATGTATAATTCCCTAAGATGGAGCAATGGATGTCAATGAACGACCACACCGAAGTGTCAACGGCGGATGACTACGGACTACGATCTAGTTGGAGGCCACTTCGCTTTCGAGTGACCACCGTGAGGGCCGCAATAAGTCTCACGTGTGAGGCTACGCAGCCCACACGGCCCTCGTTTACGCGATCAACCAATCTGACCCTCGCAGTGGCTCGATCACCACATCTATCTATGTTTACTGCATCAGGTATGAATGACAATTCAAATACGTACGGCAAAATCCACGATTCCTAACGATTGCAGGCAGGTTAAAGAGGCCCATATGGATATTTATTATTTTCCACATACCATTTATTTCAAGACAATTATAACAAAAAAATTCACCCGTTATCGAGGCAATTTTTAAAATTATGAAGATTTTTTTATTTACACCCTTTGTTTTTATACTACGGGTTAAAATACGCAACACATGTACTAGGACTATATTAAATAATGGAAGTATGGAGATTTTAATCGACTGTCATCTCCAGCCTGTCGCTGTGGAGTTGATAACTTTACTATACTCTGAAAAATAATGAGATTGAGAATATTCTTTGTATGTAGATTTTTTCATGTAAGTAAATATGAGTCATACCTGTTTTCAATACCGCCATGTACGGTCAACGCGGCATAGTTTTCTTAAATATATATATAATAAGATCTTTTACTCGACACCTAGCTTTCATTAGCAGAGGATTTTCACAAAGACATCGACTTAAGAAATTTAATATGATATCACTGTACGATCGGAGATCTTCAGCCGGTGTTACCTTCTCGTATAAATTGCTCAATAATCAAATACAGAGCAGTGACCTCTTACAGGATATAAAAATTGTCGTCCCTTACTCATTCCCTAGGTCTAAAATCAGCAAAATTTTCAAAATTCCTTCTGCAAAAACCAACCTAGGAGTTCAGGCACCTCTCTTTCGAATTCTTCGCGATTTTAACGGATAAACAGTAGGTACTTATCCAGAGCTGAATATATTCGGTAGTGGGCTGATCAGTTTTAGAGAAAGCATTGTTAAGTGCCTATCCCGAACCTAATTCGCTGTTTTGCTGATTTTTTTTTCAACTTAACAAAAATTTCTGGTATTGTTATTATATGCTTATTTTATCTTGTATATATTTTTATTGAATTTTTAATTTTTTTTTGTAACACTTATGTTTTCTTAAATTGTCATACATTTTAGATAAAATATGCCGTAGATTTAGTACAATGTATGATGTGGTAAACTTTAATAAATAAATATATATGTAGATTATATGATAGTTGACAAAAACATTTGAAACTTTGTTCGTAGCATAGTGTTGAGCGTAGAGAAATACAAACAAATAAACGACACTATAACCAAATTAACTGATTTCAACAACTGAAATGAAATAAGCTGAGAAATTCTCATTCTCAGAAACCTGATTAAGTATTCTAATAAAATCAGCGAGTTTCGCAAATAAGTTATACTCTTAGCCCCGACCTTGTGGGGGGCATGGGACGATTCTCCTATTTATCATGTCCACGGTAATTTCAGCGTCCATTTATCATCCGTGATTTTTGTTGTCTTATTTCTTTAGTATTGTACATTGTGTATGAACAAATATATTACCGCATCTCAAGCATAGTATTTCATGCAAATGTCCTGTAACTCGGAAGTCTTGGTAATGAAAGTGGGAGGATAAGGACAGCAAACCGCTGTAGGGGAGGGGGGGTAATTTTTTTTTTTTTTTCTTTTTTCTTTTTTTTTTTTTTTTTTTTTTTTTTTTTTTTTTTTTTCTTTTTTTTCTTTCTCTTTTTTCTTTTTTTTTTCCTTTTTTCTTTTTTTCTTTTTTTTCTTTTTTTTTTTTTTTTTTTTTTTTTTTTTTTTTTTTTTTTTTTTTTTTTTTTTTTTTTTTTTTTTTTTTTTTTTTTCTTTTTTTTTTTTTTTTTTTTTTTTTTTTTTTTTTTTTTTCCTTTCCCTTTTTTTTTCTTTTTTTTCCCCCCTTTTTTTTTTTTCTTTTTTTTTTTTTTTTTTTTTTTTTTTTTTTTTTTTTTTCTTTTTTTTTTTTTTTTTTTTTTTTTTTTTTTTTTTTTTTTTTTTTTTTTATAAGGACAGCAAACCGCTGTACCCTGGGTTTAAAAACAATAGGCTTCTGCCTACTAACCCCAATAATAATTAAATAAAACACTCTACAACCCCTAGCCCTTGGCTTTAGATTTTTGTATCTGTTTTGTGATATTTTTTTAATTATTAACATACAAATAGGTGATTAGCCTGCTCGGCCTGACACATTTTAGGGTCAGCCTCCTAATTTTGCCCCCTGTTCTCCAAACCAGCGGGCAGATCGCGCGGCACTATAGCGGTGTAGGGTTGTGTTGTCGAGATATTTGTTTTTATTCGCGAACGAAATGTCTTGACAAGCACAATATATACTTACGTGAAAAATTCAAAAAATATTTTGTAAATAATCACATTTGTTACTAATTAATTTGTAAAACATAATAAATATATATAAATAGTATTTGACATAATAAATCATTTTTATATTTACCTTCAATATTCAGTTCGTTTTTTATTTCTTCCCATAATTGGTTAATTATTCTTCTATTTTTATGGTTAACATCTTTGCTGTTATATGGGTCTCCTCTCAAAGATTGCCGAAATAATTTGCTCTTGCACGTCCGAGGACATTTTGTTACGTCATAAAAAATATGTACAGCACTATACTACAATGAAGACGCGCAACGCGAGCGGTCACCGCTTGACTGGATTGCACCGCTCGTTACCCGCCCTCGCGCCGCTGCCACGCCGCTGTTTTCGAGAACCGGTCCATTTGATTTTACGCATAAGATCCTGCCGCTCCCGCGCCGCCGCCGCCGCCGCCACGCTGCCCGCAAAATTCGAGGCAGCAGCCTAAGATTTGCCGGTTTTCTCATGATTTTTCTGTACCGTACGAGCCGTGATTCAGCAGCTTAAGAGACACGCTCAAACCCTGCCAACACTGCTCTCTTACGGAACATAAATAAATTTTAGCTCCCAGGAACATACTGAAAGATTACATAAACTAGCCTACTACTATACTTATTTTTTTAAAAGTTTATTGAAATTTGACACAGTTTTTAGTTATATTAATTTCTTGAAATATGTATTTATTGCAGGTTCGAATCCCAGCTCATTCACAGCAGCCACAGTAGTTGCCAGTATGTTAGTGCATACGTTATCTAAATACAGTGCCTTGAGTGATAAATAATCGACGTGGTCGATATATGGAGTGACGGTATTGTATAAAGTAAGTTAAGGTACCATAGTACAATAATAATCACCCAAAGCTGATTGCTCGAATACATTTTATTATTATACTATGGTTAAATAAAATATTCCATCCGATTGTGCATATCAATAATGAAATATACGAATCTTTTTTAATAAATTATTTAGTTAAGTAATATAAAATATGAGGGAATTAACTCGAATATTTATAGACAAAATTCAGTTAATAGTCATCGAGTATTCTATTTTAATAATTTTAATTGTACATACATTATGTTAATTTTTCCAACATTATTGATATGCACACAATTACGTTGCTTTTTATCTGGTAATCGGTGTTTCTGATATCAAAAAATATTAGCAAAAAAGACTGCATCAAATGTTGTAAAGAAATATAATTTGGTGAAATAGGAAAATGGACGATTTGTAATGTTGATAGGTGAACGTTCGGCGATAAACAAAATGGCTGTGACTGACTTAAATTGGTTCTAGTAAACGCTAAATCTGGTAATGTGCTTTTTTTATTTTTGACTTGGTACGCAGTATTACCGATTTACGGAAACGATTCGATATACAAATGTATTATTATTTTACTAATTTTTTTAAAGACTTTTAAGGGCAAAAAAAATCTAATCATTCCACCGTCATGTGATTGTTTTATATATATAAATAAAAAGGTTACAGTTCGAATTGAATTTTTACGACATACCTCTTCAGTCTATGGTGTTAATAAATAATGATAGTGACCTTGCCACCTTCACGCAAAGTCGACATTCTTGTAAAAGGTACATATTGAATTTGACTACCAAAAAAATATTTAAGGACAATCATGCTTTTGTATGTAACATTACACGTTTAATTAATTCATTATACAATTGTTATTATGTACAAGTGTATTTTTTATATTTGCATTTATTTTTAATTAATTCTTGCCTTTACTCACTGTTTCAATCAAGCCATCTCTTAGGTTTTTGTTTATACTTACGGATGGAATAAGTAATATATTTAAATTATAATTATAGGAAGCACTGAATTTCAATGTTTTATAACACTTATTTAATATACATATGTTATGAAAATATAAATGTCAAAATTAAAATTTAATGTAATATAGTAATAATATAATATAAAATATATAAATACCTATTATAACGTTTTGCAACGAATTTTGTTTGAGTAATTTTCAGTCTTGAAATATTTTAATGGCCTAGGATTTCCTTAATCTATATCTATAGATAAGAGTAGATTAAATCTATTATTATTTTATTATGAATCTAAAAATCACTTAGTTTATGTAAGACTAGTTTACCTGACTTGTAAATTTTCGATCAATCAGTTCTGAATTATTTTATTTTTAATATAAATATGTTTATTATAAAAGGTATTTGACTCAAATACATTACGTGGCGTGCCTATGACACACCGACACGCATTCGATTATCTGAAAATCATTGTTTTTATAGACAGAGGTTGAAAGAGGAGAAAACATCAAAAAAGTAGTAGGAATGTCTCTGAGCCAGACTTATGGTATCTTTAGTTCCAGTTAAATATAATAATTATGTTATCTTAGCATTACTTTTACTTCTTAATAGGTTTCCTCTGAAATAAAAATGGTAATAAATATAAAATTTAAGTCTCTAAAGAATAACCTTAATAGCACTTTAATACAAATTGGTGAGTTCCTCTGTTTGCGTTGCCGGACTCATTTCTAAATGGATTTGGGAATAGCTTGCGAACATTTAATTTTTCCTGAAACTTTGCACCAGAAAATGTTTCTCGCATTACACGGAAATTTTTTAATTTCACGTGCGAAAACAAAAAATCACACGCTAGATGGAAATTTTAGAAGCGCGAATCCCCCCAGAGTAAAGCCGCTAAAGATATTTTTTATGCATGAAGTTTAATGTATAAATTAACGAAAACTTTAGTACGAGTTAAAAGTATATAATTAGCTTAGTGGTCCATAGTATCTTGATAAAATATGAGGTGATAATATAATAAAGGTTAAAACTCTGGGTCAAAAAAAAAGGTCTAAATCTTAAACATATAAAAACTGAATCTACCATTAAAATAATACGTTGGAATTGCATTAAGCTATCCTAATACCATACACATTACAGTGGAGCAGCAACACCTTTTAAAATACGAAAAAGAGAACGTCTAAGAAGATTACCTGTATAAGCATCATTAATTCACTTCGAACTCTTTGAGCCAATCGCCTTTCCCAGCTTAATCCGTTGGTGTGTTACGCTCAGTACGGAATGGCATATTAGTCTAATACCATTACTTTCAATTTGCCGTAAACGATAAACAAGGAGCATAAAACCTTTTCTTTTAATAAAGAGCTTTGTTCCAAGAAAATTAAGAGCTTTGTGGATGAAGCTTTAATGTACTCTGTTTATATGAAGGGTTATGTCTATCGGGTATGTACTATGATGGTTGTCACTTACACACTAACAATAATATTATATATACTGTTTTAACCAATATATTTCCTTCTGTCAGACACATCTATAACTCGAGCTTTTTAGTTAGTAATTGAGAGTTCAATTGTTTTTCAATTATGCTTACAAGTATTATTGTTAGCCTTACAGCCGTAAGAACTAGAGCAATTAATTTATTTATATTGTAGTAGAATGGAGCTTTAGTTTCACATAGACCAGAGACACAATAGAAATTTCGAGTCGACTGATTTTCACTACAAAATTTGTTTTATTTTCTTACCAATTCCTTGAAAGGAATGTCAGGTCTATTGAACCTTGTACAACTTTATTTTTTATTGCACTTTGTAAAGATGTAAGACAGGACATACATAAACTAAGTGAAATGTGCCAAATTCTTATATTTCGTTTAGACTAAATATAGGTAGTTTAATAAATTAATAAATGTTGTATAAATACTATATTTTTCATTCGTATAGAGCTGAGTGGTTTTTAGTGGATAGTTTTATTATAATTTCTTTTGAATTGTCTTTGGCCTGTTAAATTCAATCCTTCAATTCAATAAAGTATAATGGTTGTATTTTGCGATGTAGAACAGTTATGGGAAGGTTGTTAAGGAAATTAAGTGTATATTATATTGAAATTGATGTCTTTTATTTAGACCTGTCTGCGAGATATAAAACACATGCCATATGATCGAACTAACCGTTTACGACATAATTTCAATGTTTTATCTTTAACATACTTGTGGTTTTCCAAGTAGTAAATCGTCACAAAACATTCTTAAACTGTGCTTGTGTCTTTGAATAAGGTCGTATATATGATGTCGTTGGACATATATTTGGAGTATATTGTACGTGTTATAAAGATGTAATTACTGTTACACTGACAGTGTCTACTGTGAGGAGATACCAACATTTTCCGACAATTGAAAATTCAACTTCTATTTATATACTATGGCAACTCAGCTCAATTTTTTGTATCCGATAATTTGTTGTGATTGTCCCTTTGGTGTTTATTGTCAATTCCTAGCACTATCAAATTACTCTGTGATACATGTATTCATTTAAATGATGATGACGTTTGGGCGACTATTATTTGCTTGTATTTTCTAGGAACGAAATATTGCTCATACATGTACCCATATTATAGAAGATAAAAAGGAAAAAGGGTAATGTAGACAGTGCAAGCGTGCTGCAAGTGTAAAATACCATACCGCGTAGTAAATTCATATATTTCACATGTATGTGAAATTGAATAAGACTCAAAACAGAAACACTGTACTGGTTGTAGTATTAAATTCGGCCAAAGCTTTTCCAAATGTATTTCATCACGAATATTCCCAAAACCCTGTTTTGAGTAATTTAGAGTGAGTATTGTATATTAAAGCATACATATTCATGTTAAAATATTAATTTCATTTATTAATGATTGAATAATGAGTTGAATTTGTTAATTACATTATTGATATGTCGCTCACCGTTGTCATCGTTGCTGTACTAATACGATGTATATTGTCATTGAATGTCGTCATGGCGAATAAACGTAAATCATATTTTGTGGTTTTAATTATTATCCAAATCCCGATTTTGTACTGAATAGATACAGCATTAATTACTCGTTCATTAATGTTAGTTAACTGACTCGATGTAGTTAGCAAAGTTATAATTAATGTATAATTTCATCAAAATCTGCTCAGCTTATGGAGCAAGAATCTCTTCCATATAAATAAGTAACGACACACCATAAGTCAGAACCTAAAAGAGTGTTTGTTTTTTTAAAAAACCATAATTAATTTACATGTAATTAATATTATCCTACTGACAGAACATTTATTATATAGTCTCGACAATGTTAACTTTTTTCACTTCATAAGTTTTATAATTAGTACGTGATCTTTATACATACCATCCAAAAACACCCTGACCTGTGAACTGAAGAAGTTTAGTCCCCTTTATTCAATTAATCCACGTTTCTTAGTCATATTATACGTATAAAGCCTTTTTATTATTGCTATAAATAGTCTTGTCCTATGCTATTATTCAAAACTTGATTAAAATATATACAAAAAATATTTACCGAAACTGGTTTTTTTGATAACCATTCCGTCCGTTCCATCATAGCTTTTTATAAAAATTCTAAGGAAAATAATTGAAATAAAACAATGGCGCTTTCATCCGAGTTAACAATGCTAATGCCGTGAAAGGAAAAGTTGTAAAGAAATGAAAAAAGTTGTAAATTTTTCACTTTAATTTAAGATATTATTAATGGTTTGGTTAAAAAATTTTTTATATTTTTGTGCCATATATATGATACGATTATCTTTGTGGTTAAACGTGTTATCATTTAAATGACTGCGCGTTCCAACCAATGGATTTTTGTTTAAATATACACAAGTAAATGAAGAAAGGAGGATGCCCACCGAAAACTTGGGAAAGTGATATAAAAGGGATAGCGGGAAAAAACTGGAAATTTGTAGCAACAAATAGAGATAAGTGGAAGAATCTGGAGGAGGCCTTCACTCCATCGGAGAGCGAGTACAAGTATAAAACTTAAAAGATATGGACTTACTGTAGTTATAGTGTACTCGAATAAAGGCTATTTTTATTTTATTTACTTATTTATACACAAGTAACACTTGATAGATACGGTGATGGAGCACATCGCAGGGCGTCCACATGTTTTAAAACCAAAAATTTTTGTCTTTAAGGAAAAATTATCATTGAAACATATTATGCAGAAGTGAACAGACTCCATGCCACAATATAAGAGATTATGAATTATTAAGTTTACAATTATTATTTGATGATGTTTTTAAACACCATTTCTACGGGAGTTATTGTAGTCGAAATATGAGAAAGTCGTTGTTGGCCGTGGTTTCGCTGGTGCGTAAGTATATGTTTAAGATAAATTATTTTATGAATAACATATATAAATCTAATTAGGTTTTCATAGTTTGATCAGTGTAGGAGGTGGAATTCACAAAGTACCTACAAAAGAAACTTCGCGTTTATGAATTTCTCAGGATTATTAAATCTATTGTTGGTAGATTTTTATTGCATTGTGACAGCTCTGATCGTCTTCTTCTGATTTACATTCACAGACAATTTTAACAAAAGTATTAAAACATATTGATGTTCTTTAAAGTATGTGTAATATTAAAGAATCTAATTTTACATACGAAAAAGTATTTAGTAGATTCGACTTAAATAGTAATAATAATAATAATAATTAACTCAAACTCAAAATATCTTTATTCATATAGGTAAACAAGTACACTTATGAACGTTAAAAAAAAGTTTAATTAATTGTAAATTTACATTTACTACCAGTTCGCAAGTCAAGGGCGTAGAGCGGGCAAGAACAACTGGCAAGAAACTTTCCGCCACTCTTTTTAATAGCTAAGTTAAAAATGGATAGCTAGAAAACTAAAATAAATTTAAAATGTTTGGTCGCTGTGGCTGTGTAACTTTAAAATACATTATTTTTGTGACATATCATAAGGTATGCCTGCTTGAAACTTAGTTCTGTATTCACAAACTAAATCAGTTCATTTTAAAAGCTCTGTTCTCTTATAGCGTAAATATAGCTTGACGGAAAGAAGCAAAAGAGTTAAAACAGTGATTGAGTATTTAAATGAGACTTTAGTGATGTCACTAAAATAAACGCATTTTAATAAACAAGCAATTTTAAAATAAACTCAAATTTGATTAAAAATAAGTTCTATTTATGTTGTCAGCCACTGAGCTTTTCTCTTGTAGTCTTAACGGTTTTCAGTTGGTTAACAGCACTTGGATATTACGTAAAAGATAACGTTTTTTTCCTTCGTTCTTTCTTTTTAGAAAGATGTAATATACAATGCCGTGGCTAGAGGCATTTTGCGTGCTAATTATTTTGTCAGTCCGAGTTTGTTGTCATACTAGTTTTAACATAATCTATAGAATGGATAATAATACTATAGCGTTGTACTCACAGTCTGAAATACCAAAAAGCTGGCTGAAATATGAAGATGTCATTGGAATTCCATGAATTTTGGTAAACTTACGTTTTCTGTTCAAAATTTGGAAAAACAAAATGGCGGATAAAAAACGGCAAAAAATTTCTTCAAAAACATGTTTAATTCGGATGAAAATCTGGACTCGGGGTTTTTGTGGTTGCTGACCACGAATTCGAAGACAAAATATAGAAAAACAAAATGGCGGATAAAATACAGCTAAAAATTTCGTCGAAAACGTGTTTAATTCGGGTGAAAGGGTAACGAAAGTGATATATAAAAATTATAACCGAAACCGAAGTCGCAGTTAGTTGCAGCTAATTTTTTGATATGTTCTGAAGAAATGTCTAAGCAAAAATTTTCATCCGGTTTAAGAGCCTGATTCGACAATAGTTTTGACATTTTGCCTTTTTTACAGGACATCTCAGAATGTGACCAAGGAAAATACCACTGTTTTCATTAATAAATTACTATTTCATACATTGTTAATAACAATTTCGAGTGAGACATTCGAATAATACTTACTTTCTGGAAAAGAATCCATTTTTCAGAATCCAGATTCGATAACTTTTCGCGAATCTACACGTGTCTGAATTTTCTGTTATTTTCGACGCGCGACGAGTAGAAAATGCGGCATACCCGACGCTCACGAACGGAATGGGTTCCCAAGCCAGGTTATATATAGGGCCATGATTTCCCTTTTATTACGGTCATAATACATACTAGGTATACCACTACAATTATTCCAACCATTAAAAGTCCCTAGAAAAAATATATTTTTTCCTACTTTTGGCCAGCTTTTTGGGATTTCAGACCACTGTGCGACTGCAGTTTGATGTGTTTCAATTCGAAAATCACGAGTCCATACCACTGTTAATACATTATGTACATAAACTTGTCTTTTGGCATATTATGTAAATACGCCGTAATCAGACAAAGTCCTGTTGATTGTTTGGTTGCAAGACATGCCTTTTGGTCTTCGTATGTGGGCGTGTCAAGTGAAAGCTTCGATATACTTAAATATATTAATCGTCTCATAATTGAGAGTACTGTTTTAGTGTTATTAAGTGTTTGCCTAATGGCTTCAGCGTGCAGCGTTCTAAGGTCGTAGGTTTGAACTCCGACTGTGCATCAATGAGCTTTCTATATGCGCATTAAACACTCGTATACCTCTTTAGATCTTGCCCTCAGATTTCTGAATCTGTTTCATGATCATTTTTAAATTTAATAGGCAAGTAGGTTTAGCTTCCAGTGCCTGACACACGCCGTTGATTTTTTGGGTCTAAGACATGTCGGTTTCCTCACCTTCACCGTTCGAGCAAATGTTAAATGCGCACATAGAAAGAAAGTCCATTGGCGCACAGCCGGGGATCGAACCTACGACCTCAGGTATGAGAGTCGAACGCTAACACTATTATAAGCGTAGATGTCGATCTGAACCACCGCCGCTATTCTCGAAATGAAACTCGTGGAGTTATAAATGTTATGTTTATTGGCCGAACGTTAGTGATGGTGATACAATTATAATACAGCGATATAAGCTTATAACTAACGTGTCCGGCACGGCTCGCTTAAATCTATCTGGTTATACAAACAATTACTTAAAACTATAACTACCACCTGGTAAAAGGGGCGACCGACCCTTCCGCTACCTGCGCACCCGCCGACCGTTTCCAAGAATAACATCTGGCTTGCAGCTTGGTCGTCGGCGTTATAAACTGTATTGTTCGTTGTCCGTAACAACTATAGTATAGTGAAGGAAAATGTCTTAAGGAAGCCGGCATGTCATAAACACATAAAGTCGACTGCATGTGTCGGCACAGAAGGCTTACCTAGAGATGTATATTAACTTTTTTTTGTATTATAAATTGTGTTTTTTTGTGATTTATCCCTATTACTTTTGTGAGCACCAGTGGATGTTTTTATTTCTGTTCTATCCTAACTGATTCTCTTACGATGTGCCTAGGGGGCTGTAAACCAGCGCCTCATCATCGCCATTTGGTGGAACAATATCTGAGTGCATCTCCCTCTCCAAGGGACGGCTAAACTTTAGTGTATAACTTACAGATATACTTTTATTAGGTATATAATTTTATATTTCTGTCCTTGTGGAACAAATATATGTTTCATCTAGCGAAGATCAGATCAGATAACATATTTTAATAATAAAATTAAATTTGTTTTAAAGTCGTAAGTACGATATTTAATAATATTTTACGCTGAGTAATCATGTAATGAATATTTAAATGAATTGTATTGCTAAGGTATAAGTAGGCACATTTTAAATCAACCTACATTTTTCGAAAATAGAAATATATTCAGATTTCTGTGCAAGACTTGTACGATAGTGGGACGATTCACAATAGTGGAATCGGTATTGCATGAAATTTCATAAAGCATGTTCGAGACGAAAGCTATGCTATACATATTAAACTTTATTAATTGATACTGGTTCGGATTGGTAGAGGGATCCTTTTTTTCTGTTTCTTGTAATGTTTACGTATAGTTTTTGTAATAATTGTATTTATTTTTAACTCTTTAGTTTATAAGGAATTTAAAATTTATACTGCCAGCCACCAAGCTCTAGTCCCTTTGTGTTTTTGGTGTTTTATGTAATTTTATTTTATTATTTATATATTAACCAAAAATAAATAAAAAGGAAATGTAACATACGCAATGGGGAATAAAGAATGTAAAGCGATACAACAGTGAGCACGGCCCTTAAACATTTGCAAGTACAAAAGTTGGTGCATTGCATGCATGAGTAACGTCACGGGCACAAAGCGTGTTTATTTCAATTCATAACTTACATTATCCTTTGGTAACTGGTTTTTTGTACGCCCTGGTACTTATAAGTTACAAGTTTTTACAAATTCTATTTTTAAATTTAAATAAATTTAATTGTTAAATAACAATAACGCGTGGTGGTTTAAAATGTTGACGTTTTTTTTAAATAACATTCAATTCCTTATTTAAATTATATAAATAAGACGTTTATTAAAATTTACATAGTCAAGACTTAATCTAATCCTTAGTAATCGACATTTGTAAAATACTAAAGTATAATTAAATTATTCTTGAATACATAACTATTATTTATTTATTTTGTAATCCTACAGCTAACAAAAGATATATATAAAAACAAACATTTATACTTAAAATATAGCCAAAGATGGAATATATAATATGTATTTACAAAAGAGAAAATACAATAAAAATTATTCAATACATTTAACTAAGTAATACCTAATTTGGCAGATCTGTGATGGTGTAAAATTGAGGTAATGTACGTGGTGCAGGTGAATTTGCGCTATGGATATTCTTAACCTTATTCTTAACCATATTCTGCGATAGCTTAAACAAGTCAAGGCTTAAATATTCGTCGTTGTATCTCCGGGCAACGCGATACGTATAATTATGTTATGTATTAAATGTAAATACGACTTACCAAATTGTACAAGTCATAGTCTAGAATATACAAGTCTTTCCTCCAACTTTGACTTTGTTTTATTCTGGGGTAGAGATTTTTGGGCCATGGTATTCAAGGTTCCAGACGCTAGTTGAAAATTTAAGTTGGTGTCTGGTAGACGGAACTAGTGACCCCATAGCTGGTGTTTTCCTCACTCAACGAATAAGTATCGCATTTCAGCGAGAAAATCCTTCCAGGATTAAAATCAGATCAGCCTTAGATTTGTTTTAGTGTTCTATTAATTTATTTTTAATTATTATTACTACTATGTAGATTAAGAGTGTTAAAGTCTAATTATTTTTCAAAATAATTATATTCAAAATTCAATTTTTCTAAATTAAAAAACTATTACGTTATTTTACATAACGAATATATTCTGTTTCGTTTAATATTCTCCCCCATACGATCAGTCGTTTTATTTTTCATCTCTACATTTATTTATAGAAGGTATTTAGATATTTATCTCCCTTATATAGTATAAAAGTTCCACTGGTCATAAAAACGTTAACAAACGTGCCCTCCGTATTGGTTTGCAGTAAAACAGTCTGCCGGTGAATCTACATACATTTTTAAATTTATGGCTAACTGGCAAATATGGTAACGGCACGTCTTGTACATACGATATGGGATTATTCTCAATATATTATGTTAGACGAATGCGATATATAGTATCTAATAGTGAAAAAAACCTATTACATTGTTTAAATACCACCCTTCGAGTTCTTTAGCAGTCAACGACAGACTTGACAGAATGTACTTAAAAAGATAAGGTATTGTTTCATAGCTGCCCGGCAACTTCGTTTCGCCTCAATATAATTTTTTTACTTAGCCTTCCTTATTAGTAGCTATATATAAATATATGAAACATTTTGCTATGCAACACCATGAATGCTGTTTTTAGGGTCCGTAAAACCTTCCTCAGAGTTCAAGTAATAATTTAAAAAAATACTGGATATGATCTAGCCGTATTCCACTTTTATCTAATAAATTTGCGATTCATTTTGATTTATATAGATATTTAAGAATTTATAGATTACATGGTGTTAGGAAATAGAAAATACCTTAATTGAAACCGCACCCATATCACGATTATTAACGAATGGCAGTCATGTACTCGTAGTCAGTTATGCCAACGCTGTGTTGTTGCTGTTAACAATTACCTACGTACGTATTCGTGTATGATACCTGGTATGAATACTTACGTCAAAGTCTGTAATAGGGTACAAAAACATTCCTCTAACGCTAACCAGTGACGTAAGTCAGAATAACCCACTAACATGAATATAAAATGACAAACCGCAAGGCGGTCGCGGGGTGAAGCGAGTTGGCACGTTTTCGATTCTATTTAAAATCGCTGAATTGTTAATAAACGGATCCTTCAGAATACAGATATCCGAATTGGAATTCGTTAAATTATTTACAATATGACCGTGTTGGGTGTTTGAATTGTGCAACAATTTTGTGATAGATCTGTCAGCGGGGCAAAATTTTAAGAAATTAATGATTTTTTAAATATTTTTATAAGTTTCACTGCTGTTTGGTCGTAGTTTCAGCCCAAAAACGCCTATATAGTATTTCTCGATAGTGGATTTTAAACGATTTTCAATTACTAGTTTCTAGAACTATCACGTTCAAACCAACATATTAAAGGTAATGTACACATAAACATGAGGTTAGTTGGCGTTAAACGGAAAAAAAAAAAAAAAATTATTTTCTAACTTGCCTAACAACTTTTTTTTTGTTTGTTAAAGAAAACTTATTGAAACGTCTTATTACTATTAATACTAATAAATGAACGTAGAACGTTGTAGCGTTGTATTACGCGTCACCTCCAACACCTTATGTTCAACTTATCTTTCAATGAATAAAAAAAACAGTGGCGCCACAACCTCTTTAGGTCTTGGCCTCAGATTTCTGAATCGGTTTCATGATTATTTTTAAATCTAATAGGCAAGTAGGTGATCAGCCTCCAGTGCCTGTCATACGCTGTCGACTTTTTGGGTCTAAGACATGTCGATTTCCTCACGATGTTTTCCTTCACCGTTCGAGCAAATGTTAAATGCGCACATAGAAAGAAAGTCCATTGGTGCACAGCCGGGGATCGAACCTACGACCTCAGGTATGAGAGTCGCACGCTGAAGCCACTAGGACACAACACTGCTCTACTCAACTACTGCTCTTTCAATCAATAATTCGTGGATAAAATTTAAACTACGCACTGACTCTCTCAATTTTGAATACGTTAACTCGAGTTTTTCTACTCAAGACTGTAATACGAGTTCTGAGATCCATCAAACGATGTTTTATTTGAAACCAAAGCATTTCAAGATGCACTGAGTGCCTGCACTTAACGGCTTTTCGATCTATGAACGGTACTTTCGACATGACTGAAATTTCAGTATTTCGTCTTATAAAACTTTAAAGATATAGAAAATCACATTACTTTGCTCACCATGATGCTTTTTTTTATAGAACAGGGGAAAACGGGCAGGAGGCTCATCTGATGTTTAGTGATACCGCCGCCTATGGACACTCTCAATGCCAGAGGGCTCGTGAGTGCGTTGCCGGCCTTTTAAGAACGCTCTTTTCTTGAAGGACCCTATGTAGAATTGGTTCGGATATACTTCAGTGGGCAGCTGGTTCCACAAAGTGGTGGTGCGCGGCAAAAACTGCCTTGAAAAACGCTCAGTTGTGGAACGACGGATGTCGAAGTGATACAGGTGGAAATTGCCATTGGTGCCATGCCATTGCCAATTGGTGAAAAAGTATTCTGCCTCGACGTCCGATGATGATTTCTTTACTAAAAGCGGGTATCCCTAACCCTATTTACGTAACTTAGAACGTGAAATGTATTACTATGAATAAGTATAGTAGACCGAGGCGAATCGGATCACTTTTCTTTGAGGTTGAGCAAATCATACTAAAGTGTTATATAATGTTATTTTTATTGCTAAAATCGTAAGTAAGTAACAATTACTATGCAATAAACATTTGAAAACTTAAATCATACATATATTCTCTTAATTACCTATAAAAAACTAAAAAAGGAAAATATCCGAATCGCCCCAACTTTCGGGGTGAATCGGTCGTACACCTAACATATAACAAAATGTTAAGGTATAGTGTTAAATAACTTGGAATCAGTAAAAAGTTAATAATGAGATCAATTTTCACATATATATGGTCCTTTTTTCGATAAGCTCGTGAACGGTACTGAAAAAATCTTAGCAGCCTTTACGTAAGGTCAACTCTTTGTTCTGGACTTTATTTACAGCCTCTTTCATTTTTTTGAGACCATTCTCCGGCATCAGTCTTTCTCTTGTGCATACGAACCATCTACAATGAAATAAATATGAATCAATACCCTCAAACATGTAATAAATCAGTTTAAAAGTATGATCCAATTCGCCCCTGAGTATATGATCCGATTAGCCCCATAATTAAACTTTTGAAACAAATATTTTAGACGTACCCTCTAAGATTTACTTAAAAGCGAATTAGTTCTTTAATATAAACACCTTGCTTAACAATATAAACCAATGTAGTTTAATTTTAAGACAAATCCGTCATATGACACAAAGAAATCGTAAGTATCGTACCTTAAATGAGCGCCATTGCGACACACACACACACACAAAAACCGAGTGGCTGACGAGCGGCATTGCCATTGATCCACAAGCGCGATCGAAATACTGCTTATGTCGGAAGGTGCTCAGTAAATGGAGAGACACAAAACGCCGGTTGAGTGCGTTCTATGTGAATGTGATATTTAAATTATACAATTTCTTATTTTGATCCGATTCGCCCAGTGATCCGATTCGCCTCGGTCTACCTACACGTTACTTGAGGTCCAGTTATGCACTTTTTTTAGAAAAAAAAACCTAAGGCTCAAGATCGTACTATTATTGGTAGTCGATTAGTGACTACAATTTTCCGATAAAAAAAAAATTAAAACCAACTGACAGAGGCAAACATCCTTTTAAACGAACAATACCTTTATTCTTTAATGTTGTTCATGTTGAGTATTCGTCAGACACGACGGCAATTATATGTTGAAGAAATCAGCTTTGAAAACATGAATAATATTTTATATGAAAACGGTTGATACATTCCTAGATATTAAAAAACATATTAGGTTACATATTCTCTAGATATATTATCAAATAACGATTCGCTCATATTATATACGAGTATAGAAATGCAGAGAATCACAGGGACATATTAAAAACTTACGGCCCACCGCAGATAAACTATTACTACTGTAGTTGTTTGAATATGAAATAAAAAAACTTTGTGACACCTGGTTAAGAAAATTAGACAATAAAGTTTTTTTTACTGTATGTGAATGTTTTATTGTTTAAAAAATAGGGGACAACGGAGCAGGAGGCTCACGACAAACAACATCCAGTGAACTCTGTAATATAATATTTGAATTTACATATACGTACTTCATTTGGATAAAGTAAATAGTTCTTAAACTCTGGTACCGCACATTTGCTTCCCTTATTACCGTAGTAATATCATTACCATTAAAAATGACGTATTGTTTTATCGTTGTTTATTACACGAAGTTTGCAGATTCTCCGTCTTAGTGAACATTTGCTATTATAAAAGCGGTTTGTGTACGGAGGCCATAACCCGGGTGAAGCCACAATGCATTGGATATTCAACACCTTGTCTTTGATGTGAGGTGAATTAATAGCCAGCTCTGTTAATTACGAGAGGTTCATTAATACCAGAATATATTAGATTATGAATAAATTTAATTTAATTAAATTAAGACGCTTGAGGTCAATAATAAATCGTTAGAGGCCACAACTTGGTCAAAAGGACGACATTGCTTAATAGATATGTATATACATTTTTATTTTTTTATGTTTTAATATGTAACCTGTATTGTCTATATGAAATTTTGTGTAGCAATTGTAGCAGTTACGATCATGGTGTAATGGTTGCAGCTCCTTACAAAAAAATTGTAAATTTTGTATTTTGTAAAAAAACTAATTAAAAAGACTAACTTTGAATTTTATCACTATTGGAAGTTACAGAGTAAGGACCCAAATCCAATAATTTTCCCTTTAAAATTTCGATTCAAACATAATGAAGAAGACAGAGTGGTGTGGTGGTGGGCAAGACACACGAAAAATGTGATTTTTTAAATGTGTATTTTACGATAACATTTAAGTAACACTTTAACAGACTCATCATAAACATTACTTCAAGGAAATAAGTGGCGATAACAGCTTCAGCTGTTACTGCAGTGACATCTTAGAGGTAGTAAAGACGCTGTAAAGTACGCCAAACGTCAGTTTTACAATTTTAAAAATGCTTTTAAGGTAAAGTTACTTTTAAAATCATTGTATGAAAAGTATTATTATTACAGTACACGCATCCAGTTACCGAAATTTCACAACAAAATAATGTAGTCAATGTATGCCTTTGTGTTATGATGGCCGACTAAATGGAAAATTGAGTCCCAGCATATCCTCATTCAACTGATGCACTGATACATCTGCGGCATAATGTGATAGATACGGCATTTAGCATACCTGGATAACGTCGTAATACAAATTCTATAATCTAATAACTACTACATACGTACGTTTTAGTCGAAAATCCATTTATTTCCTATTGATACGAAGTAAATAAGAACAGAAATAATATCCTAAGTCACTCAAAGATTTAGAATAAACGAACACAAAAATATTGCGAAAATAACTAAAGTTTCAATTTTAATTGATATTTTTTCGGCACAGTTAATTTAGGAAAGTCCCTCTCAGTAGCTTTATTAATCATTTATTTGTAACTTCTATTTCATATTTTAGTCTTTTAATTCTTTTTTTATTATGCGGAATTTCCAAAAGTCTAAATTAAACGTCCAGGTTGCCATTGAAAATATTTTATTTATTATAAGCCGCACTTACAATTTACATAAAACACACACTCGCAAAAAAGATATTATACATACTATGAATCTAAACGCACGAAGTACATGGCGACACATTACACAGTCAGAAAAAGGAAAAGTTGATAAAATAAATAAAAACTAAGATTTCATACATTCAATGAAACTAATAAATTGATTAAAACCAACTAAGCACTGTCGGGACGCTGGCAATCTCACGCTTGAATACATTGATATTGATGCGTTTGCAAAAGGACCAGTTAGTCGCGTATTCTTAAGGCATCGTTCGTAACAGATATTTAAAGTAGCGTTGTAAGCAATGTTAGTTCTCGCGGCCCGAACGTATCAAAAGCCTTGTATTTGTATTTCTTATCAGAAAGTTTAGCTTAGAATATTTGAAAGGTCATTCAAGTGGACAAAGCTAGGGAGAATCAGGCGTCGTCTATCGTGAAATGTTTGTAAAATACAGAAAGCCAGTCTCTTTGTAGCGAATTCAAACGGCATAGATGTGTGGAAATAATAATTAATAAAGCGCGTTGCTCAGTGAGCGAGTTATTATTCAAGTTAAAAACCGCATCTGAACATCTTCACTGAATGTTCGCAACCAATCCTTCTTTAGCAGACTCGTGTTGACGGCCTCGTTTGTCACGGACTACTCTAATTGATTACAGACTATGACTGCGGTCATTTTACTATGGTTATAACAATAAAATAATTAGAAAATTGTCGTTTGGTGAGATTTTTGTGTCGGTATAAATTACTAAATTATTGCTTATAATACAAACCTATATATGTATAAAGATATATTAAACAATATGAATTATATAAATGAAGTCTCAAAACAGTTATATAAAGTATGAGGTGAAACGACTCTATATGTTCATGTAGTGTGAGGTGTTGAAGCACAAAACATTGCATTTTTAGTTTTTGATTGATGAATGAATAAGTTAATGAGGAAGTAGTTAAGTAGATACTATACATAATATATTTTAAATCAATTAATTTCAATGTTAATTTTAATGTACATGCTAAGAATTATATTGGAATAGAATAGAGAATACCGAGTGCTTAAGCCACTCGTAGAATGCCTGTCTACTACAAATTACCGCATTGTGTTGTCAAGAAACTCTCTGCTTCTCTTTTTTGCCAGGTTTTGAGTCATACAAATTTTTTGAACTGGAGCAAATCAATCCCAAGGATTAGGACCATTTAAATAATCATCATATATATAAAAATATTTAGTGATTAATTTACGTTTAACGAGAGATCTGAATTTATTCAATGATAATTCTCTGAAGGAAAATCACTTGGGAGTTTGTTGTAAAAACGAATGCAATTTTCATATAAGTAGTGGTTTATCTTACTGGAGCCTGGTTGGTCGTACGCTTCAATTAGTTGTGTTTCGAGTATTATACTGGTGTAAGACATCATTTGTTTTAAAATCGTTAGTTTAGAGCCGCATGCCACTAAGCTAACAGCTTTACGTTTTCTTCAAAACCATAGGTCGGTGATTGAGTGACAGATAAGGGGGACAGTATACCGGAAGACGTAACTGTGTCTGAGTGTGATTGGACAAACAGTCGTGATATTATCATGACTTATGTGGCAAGTCGCATTGCGCTAGAGATTTTTACTTATTTATTTATTTATTAACCCTTCTCATAACATAATATAGTACAATTGACATAATTAAATACAAAGGAGACAACTGGCGGCCTTATCGCCTACGAGCGATCTCTTAGAGCAACCACTTGAGAAAAAAAAGTATTAAATTACATAAGGTAGCAAGAAGTGCAAAAATACATTATTACATATACAGTTACATATGCAGTTCAGAAAAAGAAACTAAACTAATAAAGGATACATGAAAAAAGTGCACACGAATCATTATAATTTAATTTTAGATCAGTCTCACGTCAGTTAGTAGATTTATTAAAGTTAGGGATACGATGTGGACAGGTAATGTTTGTACAAAAGAAATTTAAAGGAAATAGAGAAGGAGCTAAGCGAATAGGGACTGGAAGTGATTCCATAGCTTAGCTGCAGAGACCTTAAAGGACTCCAAGAAAGGAGGAGTTTAACTGGGATTTCAAGGATATAGTTTTTTAAATTAAATTTATTTAAATAAGCTACACCTTACTCCAATGCGGTAACTATTTACACCACATACAAAACGATACATAAACTAAAAAAACAACGCAACATTAAAATCTTAAAATATTTACAAAAGACTAACTATTTTTTAGAGCAGTGTTAGTCTAGTGACTTCAGCATGTGACTCTCATCCCTGAGGTGGTAGGTTCGATGCCCGGCTATGCATCAATGCACTTTCTTGCTACATGCGCATTAAACATTCGCTCGAACGGTGAAGAAAGATATCGGGAGAAAACCTTGCCTTAGACCCAATGAGTAGACGGCGTGTGTCAGGCACAGGAGCACTTGCCTAGGGTTAGGGTAGTAGGACTCCTTTCTCCCAATTAGACTCCTAATTGGTCCGTTGTGCGTACGAGTCCTCTAATTTGCCAGCCTAGCTCCTTCAACACAAAGTCTCCTGCATTCAGAAGGCTTCCCAGACCTCACCGTTCAGGATTTTTTCACGTTGATTAGCCACAGCCTCGCATTCCAGGACTACGTGGGTGACTGTTTCCTCTGCGCTGAAACAGCCTCTGCACAGAGGGCTGTCTGTCGCGCCTAGGACAAAAAGATGTTTATTTAGGAGGCAATGACCCGTTATTGTCCCTATCATTGTTTTAAGGTTGGTTCTATTTAAGCTTAGTAGTCGCTTTGTCAGTTGCGGGTTCACTGCTGGCAGCACTTGCCTATTAGATTTACTGATCATGAAACAGATACAGAAATCTGAGGCCCGGACCTTAAGAAATTGTAGCGCCACTGATTTATTTCTTTTAATTTTTACTATTTATTACACTAATAGGACATGATTGTAATATGAAGCAAAACTTTTGTCAGTTCACTCAACAAACAATTAAAAATGTCGGTTCAGTTCATTCATAATTTTCATACATTCTGTCATGTGTGCCCTTTTCAAGAGGTTGTTTTTCGCTGATGTTAACCAATCACCATCAAAGAGAACGCTCCGTAGTGTCGTATGCCGTCTTACCATCTTACCAAGGGTAAGTTCTAGATATTTAAAAAAAATACCTTGGAATTTCTGTACTTTAATGTTAATGAACAATTTAATCCACTCAAATGGGAGAAAAACAAGTGAAGTCAAATCAATTATAGTTTTTGATTAAGCTCAGTATTTCTATTGCAAATTCTTAGTATTAAAAATAATTCTAAAAGGACGCAGATCGTTACTCTTCCTCATTTCTATTTATTCTAAAAGAAATGAACGATTCATATTGCTATTCTTGAAAAGGCAAAACGGAGATAAAAAGAATTGCTAAAGAATATTGTCGCTTTCATATAAAATTGGATTTTTTACTAAAGTTTGCGTACGTATTATTAATTTAAGCAATACAACGGACATAACACTTTTAGTTTAACTTTTTTCCAAACCCTTGTTAAAAACAAGTAATATTAAAAATTATTATTCACCTGAATGATGAAACTATGTGCCCTAAGTGGCAATATACACGATTTAACAGGGATCATACTTCTATGACTTTTATTTTCTGATAATTTTGTGGGCAAACATATCCAGAACGAAATTTAGCGCTTGTATGCTTGAGTATCATATTATAAACTGTTTTCCAATGTCAACAGTATCACATAAAAATGATAACCTTTTTATGAAGTCGGTTAATATATATTGGTCTACTTCCGTATGTGTAAAAAATATGGGTATTGATTCGATTATTGTTTAGATTTTTCTACAATTTATGACTAAGTCACTTTATTAATTCCACTGGAATATTCTAGTTCTCTTAAAATTATATATATTAAAAATAGTTTAAATTTGTTATAAAAATTTACATAGTAATAAGTGTTGTAACGTAACAAAATTAACACTGAAGTATTTCCGAACCAATTCACCTTAGGGTCCTTCAAGAAAAGAGCCTCTTACAATGCGGGCCTTCTGGCAATGTGAGTATCCATGGGCGGCGGAATCACTTAACATCAGGTGAGCCTCCTGCCCCTTTTGCCCCCTGTTCTATAAAAAAACACAATTCAATACGAATTGAAATACAATTCATACCATAAAATATTTTAAAATTTCGACTTGTGACCATCATATATGTTTAATTAAAGATATCAACTTTGCCCACCCTCCCCCCCCAACCTCCCCCCTTCCTTTTCCCCCCCCCCCCCCCCCCCCCCCCTCCCCTCCCCCCCCCCCCCCCCCCCCCCCCCCCCCCCTTCCCCCCCCCTTCCCCCCCCCCCCCCACCCCGTCCCGGTTCGGTTTCCTTTTCCCCCTTTTCCCCCGGTTATTTTTTTTGGGTTTTCGGGCGGCCGGGGGGGGGCCCCCCCCCCCATATTTAATAAATTCACATTTATTTTACTGCCAATAGTTCCTTTGATATTGAAATTGCAAATCAACATGCATTCTTTATTGCTATTCGTTACGTCTTCATTTCACTTCAACTAGAACACAAATAACTATACTCACATAATTTTTGCATTGATGCACAGCTACGAACTTGATCAAAAGAATTGTTTTATTCATTTCTTCCGCTACTAT
>CAJOBZ010000014.1:5052500-5152500 GCA_905332375.1 Pieris macdunnoughi | reverse complement strand
ATCTGTCGAAGTGAAACTGTCGAAGTTAATGTAATGTATGTACATTTGACAAGTAATGGTTAAATTAGGTTTAAATTTAAAATTAACAAATGAGGAAATAATCGATTCGATTAGGTTCAACTTTAAAATTAACAAATGAGGAAATAATCGGTCCGATTAATTTACCGAGAATGTCACATCACTTATAACCAATAGAAAACGAGAATGTCACATCTCTTATAACCAATAGAAAAGTAGGAATGGCCGTTCACAATTTGACGGTTTCACTATAGATTACAATCTACCAATAATAATACGTTAAATTGTAAGCAGTACGCTGAGGTTCACAATCTTTCGACAGTTTATAATCTCGCGAGATAGATTACAATCTAACGGTTTTTACAATTTTACGTTAACATATACATATTAAGTTTCTCGTGTAAATAAAAATATTTTTTATAATGAGAAATAAAGTTCTTCAAACATTCTCTGCGCATATAGAACATATAAAAACATACAAATGTCTGGTTTCTACTTGCAACTGGCATAAAACCTTATACTCAATTACAATGAGACTCAAAGTTGGTAAAGTTTGGGTCACCGCGCAGCTGTGTCTAAACCCAACTCCGATCTGTATTAAACTTAAATTATATCACCACAGCGCTCGAACAAACTGTTTAAATTTACTTGTACTAGCGTTTGCACGCAACTTTCTATGCTTTCATAGAAATAGTGTATTTAAAATTAAATAAAAAAAAAACAGTGGCGCTACAACCTCTATAGGTCTTGGCCTCAGATTTCTGAATCTGTTTCATGATCACTTTTAAATCTAATAGGCAATTAGGTGATCAGCCTCCAGTGCCTGTCACACGCCGTCGACTTTTTGGGTCTAAGACATGTCGGTTTCCTCACGATGTTTTCCTTCACCGTTCGAGCAAATGTTAAATGCGCACATATAAAGATAGTCCATTGGTGCACAGCTGGGGATCGAACCTACGACCTCAGGTATGAGAGTCGCACGCTGAAGCCACTAGGCCAACACTGCTCTATATGTATTTAAAATTACCGGTGTATTTTTAAAACGATCTATAACCCTCAAATAGCAATGCTGCTTTATGCTGATAACATAATATAAAACATCTAAAAAATAACCAAAAACGAATGATCACCCGTAAATGATTGATCCGGAAGCGTAATAGAACAAAAAAGATTTTAAATACATTATTTTCTGTCAGTCGCTAATGATAACTTAATTATTATAATAAATATAAAATTTTAATAAATTTTAAAAGTTGGTATTAAATTAATTTAAAACAATTTTAAGGTTACATCTTGTATTGATCGGAAATGTAAGTAAAGCTGCAGTTACCGTAGCCAGAGTTTATGGATAACTTTGGATACTAGTATCAGAATACCTAGAATTTGAACTACACAGGAAAATCGCATCAACATTTCTCATAAATTTGTAGAGGAAGGTCTTACTGACTGGCTGGTCCGAAGGTCAGGCTAATATTCAGCTTTCTATTATATATTTATTCATCTTGCAAAAATAATTCAGGGTTATCGTACTGATTGCCTTTAATTGTAGATATCGCTACAAATATTTCACCTCCTCTCACATGTAAAAGAATTTTACGTTTCTATATAAAGCGTGGCGACAAAACATTTCTATTTTATATGCGCTTAATAAATAAAATAGTTATCGCCTAGTTACCGCCCATCTGGTGTACACGTTCTCAACAAAAAGCTTCCCTATACGACCCAAATTATATGCGTGCAAGTGACTATGAAAAATTGTTGTTGGCACTGACTATGAGTATTTTTTGCAACATTGGCTAGTTCAGACTCAAGATTACAATAATTATTATGGCTAATGCAAGAGCCAGATGGAAATTTACTATGAGTTAATAGTGGTGATAATGGTTCAATAAAACCACTAAACCCTGCAGTAAATTTATTCAATTATATTTTTCTCATGTAAAAAAGAACTATTACGGTACTATAATATAGTAGGAGCATCACTCTACGACCTATATAAATAGTGGCGCTACAACCTTTTAGATCAGAGCCACAGATTGTGTAGGTATCTATTTCTTGTTTTTCTAATACGCAAGTAAATGATCAGACTTTTGTCCTCGATACACACCGTCGACCTGAGGTATACCTGTTTCCTTTACCGTACGAACGAGTGTTAAAGGTACACAGACAGAAAGCCCATTTATGCACAGCTGAGGTTCAAATCTGTAAGCTCAGGGACGAGAGTCGCACGCTGATACCAACAGACCAGCACTGCTTTGACCTAACTAACGCGATTATTTATTAGTTTATTAGTTACTTTGAACTTTCTGGAATTAACAAATATGTACTTAAAAAAATTATGTAACGTCGAAAAAAATATTATATGAAAAAAGATAAAATTAGTATAGGTAAAAAGTGTACTTTTGCTTTTAAAGTAAAATAACAGCAAAGCATTGGAAACTTCTCTCTAAGTGCATATTCTGTAACTCAGTTATAAAATGGGGAAAGTTTAAAAAGATTTACCAATATCTGCATGCGAATATTTCGTTAAAGTTACTGAAAAACTTGTATAATATTTTCATACGACAGTAAACTGAGTCTTCCTCGTTTGTTTTATACTACTACGTCGATCGCGCGTATATTATAGGACTAGAACAACGATTTTGTACAGCTTGCCAGCAAGTGGACTGCAAAATGTTGACCTGCAGCTGAGTTTCATCATCGGACGTCAAGGCAGAATACAAAATACCATCCGTATCACCTTGACCACAACCGAGCGATGTGGAACCAGGTGCCCGTTAAAGTACGAGTATTTCAGAACCAATTCGACTTAGGGTCCTTCAAGAAAAGAGCGTACCAATTCTTAAAAGACCGGCAGCGCGCTTGCGAGCCTTCTGACAGTGCGAGTGTCCATGTGCGGCGGTATTACTTAACATCAGGTGAGCCTGCTGCCCGTTTGCTCCCTGTAACATAAAAAAATATATGTAGTGTATGTATATGTATAAGCAAGCTACATTAGATAACTAAATATATAAGAACCTAATAACCCTATGGATCCCTAAGCCCTACAGACGTACTTAGGGTAAACATACATAGTGAATATATAAATGAGTACGGGAAGTCTGAGAGAGACCTAAGGTTATAAGCGGAGCCCTACGGGTAGGATCAAAGGTTCAAGGTAGTGGGATTATCTAAAAGCTATCGAGCAGGTTCACCAGGATATTTAAGGGCTTGAAGAAGTCTTTCCCACTTCATGTTCAAATCTGATTTATTGTAATAAAGCAAAAAAATAAAAACTTAACTCCTACTTACACCTATTCACACATACACTATATTATTCTTGTGAGCTGTTGGTGTATCGAGCACCTTCAGCTGTTAAAATTTAGAAGAACCACGAGAGCCGTGTCATCAGTAGATCAAAGTTCAAATGATACATATTTAAATTACTCTTGTGAGCTGTCGGTGTATCGCATCTTCAGCTATTAAAGTATAGAATAGCTACGTGAGCCATGTCAGCCGTTGGTCAATGTTCAATACCAAAACATCTACGGTTCAGCCCCGATTCTCTTTTGAACTTCTAATGCGACTTCCAACAAGGTTGCGTTAAATGTTTAACGCTACCATGGAGGGGGTATGAAAGCAATGTTGCGTTAAACGTTCAACGTTCCTGGGGAGGGGGAATAGAAAGAGATAGAGCTAGAGTGAATGCGTGGCACTCGAACGCATGCGCGTAGTATTATATACCTGTTACAGGCCAGCGCAAGCATTAGCAACGAGTAGCATCCAATATTTCAACGCAAGAGGGATAGAGAAAGAACACAAGGTAGAAAGTTGCAGAAAGAAAGAGAATAAGTCGTTAGATCCAACGCAGTAAACATAGTCGTGAAATTAGCTGATACGTACTTGTTGTTCTATTTTAACTTTTATATTACGAAGTTTCACTTCTTCCGCGCGAAGGGACTGCACGCACTATTTTTTTAATTTCCTAAGTTCTAACTGTGCATTATATAAGATACTATGATACGTCGACGCAGAATTTATGATTTTTGTCAAGCATAATTTAAATGATGGTAATCGAATTGGTACTGAACTTCACATACAGATGGTCCATAAATCTCAGTCTCCATAACTCCTAACTATCGCGCTTCGTTTATCACCAGATCCCCACTAGAACTTAAGTGGATCCTAATCCAAGAATCTAGGACACGGTGAGATGTTCACAGAAATAGACTTTAAACTATTAGCAATACAATTCAATTTTCGCTGGCATTTTGTGAGATTTTAAAAATCTTGATTGATGTTTTCGTTTTAATCGATGATCTGAATTGTAAATGGCTTTTGATCGTTTTTGTGATACGATCACCACTTTCACTCAGTTCAAATTAAAATGTCTTTATAAATTAGTGGAGGTTAAAAAACTTTTAAATAAATTTTGGACTTGATACTTTAGAATATATTATTATTACAATTCAATGGTGACTTTTGGTATTATTGATTAAGTAAAACACGACTTAGACATATAAGTTATAATTATAATTTAAAATGAGACGGAAAAGTTATTTGGCAATCACGCTCTCATTTTTTCAATCAAAATTTTATTTTATCATAATTACCATTTTTCAAAGACCTTCTTAACGAATTTTAAATATTTTATATTTTTTTAAAGTTTATTTAATTTTATAGTTATAATACATCTAAAAAAATATTATCACTATAGTATTAAACTTTTTAAAAAACTTTGTAATATTAAGGTAAATAATGAATAAGATAACGATGTTATAAAAAGAGGGCTCTAGATCGTACGTATACAATTCACCTCCCCTTCGGGTTTCTCGAAACCGTGAGAGAGAGAAATACATGAGAAACAAACAACAACGTCCATAATTTAATCGCTTAACACAAAAACTATATAAATTATGAGGAGACGTCGCGAGATTTCCCCAGCGGGCCTGAATGCGACCTCCACAAAATTGCAACTCACCCAGACATTCAATAAAATTCATTATGAACTTGCGAGATTTTGATTAAAGTTACGCAGTTATGATAATGAGGACACACGAGTATGGAGACAATGTTAGTACTACACATATGTTTATAAACTTAGAATAATATAAAGCTGCTGCAAGATCTCTAGTTTAGTTTATTAAATGCGTTTCACCTTGAAGACCACGGTGGGTCTTCACAAAACTGAGCTTAGATGTGTAGTATTAAATTATATATTACTAGCTGACCCGGCAAACATTGTTGTGCCATGTATATTATTTCTAGGAAACATTTTTTTAGTTCAATAATAATAACTATCTACAATAATAAAAAATAGGGGTTGATCGTAGAAGGTAGATAAAAATTAAGGGATGTATGTATTTTTGTATGCTGTATCATAAAAAATAAAAACAAAAGAATTTGTCTAAAAAATAAAATAATTGATTTGGGGTGGACACCCCTTATCACTTAAGTGTTTGAAAGATTGATAGTAGCCGATCCTCAGATTTACTGAATATGCATAAAAAATTTCGAGCCATTTTGGAGGAGTATGGGAACGAAAATTGTGATACGAGAATTTTATATTCTAGATAATTTTAGTAAGGAATTGTGAGCTGGGCATTTAGGGGAAAGGAGAACAAACACGAAGTGGCGGATAACTTAGAAACAAGTTTACCTGGATATCTGCAACACCAAGAGGCTTACACATTGTTTCCTTTAAGGGAATTGCATATTTATTTATTTATAAGTTCTTAAACAACGTGTATGCATAAAATTATACAAGAAAATATGACATCACCAATTTTGACATACACATCAATTATATGTATTAGAACATAAACAAACAAGGGAAATATTAAACAAGCAACCACAAAATATAAAAATAAATAAATATTAACAACTTAAACTAAACAGAAACATAAACCTCATTAAGAGCATGATAAACAAAGTTACGATAAGTACGGTAATCTTTTATCAATGTTAGTAACGAAGTAAGAGCGAGATAGCCTATTCACTGTACCATTAAAAGTAGCAGATAGGCGAGCCGTAGGTACGTATAGAAGACTCTCCGAGCGGCTTTATCCTTTGGTGTTGCGTAGAGATGTGGGGTCTCTCTGCATCTTCTACCGCATTTACCATGGAGAGTGTTCAGAGGAGTTGTTCGGATTAATACCTGCAGCTGAGTTTCATCATCAGACGCCGAGGCAGAATACGAAATTCCATCCGTATCACCTCGACGTCCGCCGTTCCACAACTGAGCGTTTTTCAAGGCAGTTTTTGCCGCGCACCACCACTTTGTGGTACCAGCTGCCCACTGAAGTATTTCCGAACCAATTCGACTTAGGGTCCTTCAAGAAAAGACCGTACCAATTCTTAAAAGGCCGGCAACGCACTCGCGAGCCCTCTGGTATTGAGAGTGTCCATGGGCGGCGGTATCACTTAACATCAGGTGAGCCTCCTGCCCGTTTGCCCCCTGTTGTATAAAAAAAAATATAACTCTCATATGATATAAAGAAGTTTAAATTTCGTGTTTAACAGTATTATGTATATTTTTAATTTTTTTTTGTAGTTAAGCTCATTCAATGTAATTATCTCATAAGTTTGCTATGTATGTATAATAACAAAAAAATGGATCCTTTGCTCCTCACGGACCGAGCCCTACACTCCCCGCGTCACTTTAACGAGATGCCCGGCGCGCTTTCGATGAATTGATTTCCCAACAATAAAAACATCATATGACAACAGCAGTGTTTGAAGACGAGACTAACATTTAAAAGAAGCTGTATTAATAAGCATTATTTATTATTAATTTATTGTGTTAAACTTTTAAAATTAATACACAATTTAAATATGATAAAATAATTTCATCACATCAATCAAACCGTAATTGTACATATGTGTAGCCACATTATATGTTCTTAATATTTGATCATGACTCTTGGCCAAGACTAAAGGTTAAAGCTATTACTGAAATAGAAAATCTGATCTAGGTTACAACTTATTGGGGCAGAATAAAATGTTGAGGAGGTTTTTGTAATATATAATATATTTATTTTAGTTACTTTATTATATTTGTAAAAGGGACAAGCCCATGACAATATTTAAAAAAACGTGTGTGTACTTATGTACACGCGTTAGAAGTTATACATCTTTGGCGTAATAAGATAAAAATCTTTTCAAATATGTTATTCTACGTTGTAAAAAAAAACTTCAATAACAATAGAAAAAACTAAAATGTTGACTATAGCTAACTTCAGGGTGTCGGTTTTTGTGACGGTGTGCGCGCGCATTGTAAAAATTTACTCTCATTATTTTCCCCTAACGCGCAAAAAGAAGTATAACTTCAAAAAGTATACATACCCAAAGTATAATATTAACTGCCTGACATACGCCGTTGACGTTTTGAGTCTAAGGTATTCCGGTTTCCTCTCGATGTTTTCCTTTACCCTACGAGTAAGTGTGTTAAAAGCAAAATATAATAAAAATATAAGTATAGAAAGTCCTTTGGTGCAGACCCGGGGTTCTAGTGTTATACATAAATAAGTTTACATAAGCTAGTAATTATCCATAATTATTGGGTAATACATACATGAGAAGTCGTTTCACTATATTAGATTGTACAGTTAGAAAAAAAATATTTTCTGTGGAGTACTCAGACATATTGTTCAAGTTTAACGTTTTATTGTAAAATAAAATAAAAGAATGAGGAATATGTTTGAGCGAATGAACGTAAAAAGGCTTCGATAATATTTTTATGTTAAACAGACGCTCATTTCCAACAACTTATTATTTTTATATATTTAACAATTCGTTGTATTTCAAAACCAACAATGAGAATATTCAATTACTAGGAAGATATAGGTCGGTAATATTTACCTAAATGCTTCTCCTAAGCAATTTAAAAATTTGTAGATGAATTCTGTTTTATAATTATTAGAATAATGCAAATGATCCAAGGAAAGAAAAAAGAAAGAAGAAAGAAAAATCTTTATTTTTCTCCACAATCTTACATTGATTTAACTAAATTTAAGAAACAGATATATTGTCGCAAGGAAATATAAGATGTGAGAGACTGGTGACTGAACTAAGCAGGGCTTGTTTCAGACCACCAGCCTCTCCCCACATGGTGTAAAAAGTAGCCAGTAACAAGAGTAAATTATTAATAAGGACATTTTACAGATGTAACATGGAGAAAAAGGTACCTAATTAAAAATTAGGTTAACCGATATAACATCCGTGCTAATTATTTATATATTATTATATATATATATATATTAGTATTAGATAAATAGATAAAGTACATAAATAAGTATAAAAAATTAATAGTAAATCAAAAATAAGCTATAATTTGTAAGTTAGACCATTGGTTGGATTAAGTTTTCAGTCTCATCATAGTTGAGACCCTGTATGTAGGCAGTAACCTTCTTTTTACAACTGAAGGATAAGAGTAAGTGAATATTCAGCTTGCGAATTAGTTTGTTGTAAATAAAAGGGCCGAGGTAACAGTAGAAGCGGTGGGAAAAGGCAGTGTAGAGAGAAGGAAGGTGAACAGGGGTGGGCGGCGAGCGATCGAGAGGAAGAAGGACTAGGTTTATGTTCGTGATGCTGTTTGAGGGCTTGTTTAGGATGAACAGTTGACGTACTGTAAGCATCTGAGCTTCCTGAAGAGGGTGAAAGTAGGGAAAAGAATGGGTTTGATAAGCAAACTTTTAGAAGAGCCCTCTGGGCCGTTCCAGGGACACAGATGGGTTTTGGCTGCACCACCCCAAGTGGTGATAGCATATAATAAAACAGATTGACACATGCTGAATACATCATTCTGACTATATGAGGCTCGGCAACTGACGAATTTTCTTAAAGATAAACATGAGTTTGCGGACTCTACCACACATTTCATAAGATGGGCCTGAAACGTGAGTCGACTATCTAGTGTGATGCCAAGATACTTAACCGTACACCTCTCTTCAATGTAGGCAAGAGCATGGAACAGAAGGAACAGAAGAATGTGTATGGGCAGTTAAGATACGGGATAAGGCTATGGGAGGAGTATATATGGAGAAGGTAAATAGCAAGTTTTCTCTATATTAAGAGTTAATAAATTTTGGCCAGCAACACGAAAGATATCAAATCCGGTCTGTGCATAAGAGAAAGCTTCCTCCAGCTTTTTGCAGAGAAAACAAGAGCAGTATCGTCGGCGTAAGAGACCAATTTGCTATTAGGTATTTTCAGGACTCATTCATGTACACTAGGAACACTAGACCAAGAATCTGCCCTGGGAACTCCGAATTCCACTGGAAGGTAAGAGCTGACATGGCCATCTACCACTACACATTGACTCCGACCGCTGAGGTAACTTTTAAATAAGGAAAGTTGAACTCCTCTCACTCCAAGCCTTCCAGTTTCTGTAGAAGGATTTGGGCCGAGACAGTGTCGAATGCCTTCGCGAGGTCTAAGAATATGCCCAGACACTTCCTACGGCTGTCCAAGTTCCTAACTATGTGATCGGTTAATTCATGGATGGCATCCGATGAAGATCTTTTAGCTCTGAAACCGAATTGATTCGGAGAAAGTAATTGTTTATCTTCCAGATAACTAACGAGACGTTTGTTTATTAGGCGTTCAAGGATCTTGGACAGTGCTGACAGAAAGAGATGGGGCATAGTTGTCGACACTGCCACGGTTGCCGGATTTGAAAATGGGATGCACTATTGCCTTTTTAAAAGCGGATGGGAAGATTCCCGTACGCATATTAAGTTACATACATGGGCGATTGGTGTAGCTAATATTTTAAGGTTGCGTTTAAGTATGGCAGACGTGATTTGTCCCAACCTGCAGCACAGCTTTCTTTCAAGGAATTTATAGTGATTTCGACTTCTTCAATAGAAGTGTCGAGCATGACTATGATTGGAGAGGAAAAGGAGGATTTGGTCGTAATGGAGGTGGAGAGTCGTGTTGATGATTGGATTGTATATTTAAGGCAAGCGATTTTCCGATACCCACAAAGTGAGAGTTAACATGGTTTGTTGAGTCTTTTGGAATCGCTCTACATTTTAGGAGGTCACTTGGTCTATCATTTTTTTATTAAGATTACTAACGTCTTTTATAGCTGTCCAAAGTTTTTTGGTGTTAGTTCCTGCATTGTAGTAGACCTTTTTCATAATTCTTTTTAATTTCTTCAGTAGACTATTACAGAAGTTCCGGTATCTGTAGTATGTTTTGCGCAGAATATCATTTTCAGGTTGCTTTTTTAGTTTGTAATGCATTCTATCTCTTTCGTATACATTTAAGTAAGCCTGGGGTCATCCATGGCTTGATGATTTTAGTGCGGTGAGAGCGAGTCATGACGGAGGTGTGCATAGAGATAACTGATTGAAGAATTTCTATCAAATTGTTGGTTGCTTCTTCACAGTCAGTGTTATTGAGAACAGATGAAAAATCTGTATTCAGGAGAGACTGTGAGAGGCTATCATGATCCACTTTTTGATAGATCGAGTAGGAAGAGTAGCATTCTTTATATCTAAGGACATTACTACTGAACTATGATCAGTGATTGAAGAATTGATGACAAGAGTAAGAGCAGTAAGAGGTGATTTAAGAATACCGTGATCAAGACACGTAGAAGAAGGAAAACGAGTAGGGAAGGTATGAGTTGGGAGAAGCCCATGGAAAACCAACATGTTGAGATAATCTTCAGCTTCTTGGTTAAGATTCTCTGGAGTAATATCAATATTTATGTCACCTAAGATTATTATATTTTTGAAACTTTTAAGGATTCTACAAGGTATTTAGAGAGTTAATAAAGTTCGTTTTATTTTTGAAAGCACTTGGTCGTAAATACCTAAAATTGCAGTTCAATATTAAGTTTAATTAAGAGAACCTGGCTTCTGCTACAGAGGGTTCTTCAATTGAGATGCCTGTAATACAATTTTTATATAAACCAGACTCCGTCATTATAACTGGTTACAGGAAGAGATGCTGGAAAACTTTATGGTTGGTATTACCGGGTTCTTTCTAGAAAACATTCAGTGAGAATGATAAAATCCGGGATAGTATGAAAATTTGTAAGTAAAATTTCAAAGTTCGCGAAATTTGCCGATAAGCTCCGAATATTTTGCGTTATAATATTTAGGACTTATATGTTTAGGTAAATAGTTTCGGACTTCATGGATCACAGCAATGGCTTGAACAACCGATAGATTATCGATTTGTTTAATAATTGTCTATTATACGATCAATTGAAGCCTGAGTAACTAAAAGTAACCAATTTCTAGCACAAACAGTTATTAAATGGGAATAGCAGTGTAAGGTCAATTCAACATAGGCTACTAAACTAAGGATATATGCCCATGGAATTAGAGTACAATTTAATAGTTATATCATGAGATAGTCATAGATTTGTATAAGAGAAAAGTGTCTACAATTTTGTGTGTGAATAAAGAGGTATGAAATTAATTACGTGAGTACAATCTAGAATAATATTTGAAAATTGACCTAAGAACATTTCAGAAATGCTAAATTATATAGGTATATTTATGAGGAAATATATTTTACATATGTAAAGGACGTCGGCACTTAGCACAGTTACAAACATTCTTACCTAGTACTAATATCATAGTAATTAAAAAACTAAATCTAATTAAACAAAGACGGAAATACGTCCAAGGATTAGTGGCTGGGCCAAAGTACTTTCATTAGTAACAACAATGAGTTTGGTGTGGTCTGCCTGCCTCACAGCACTCGGCCTCCGGAAGTCAGCAATACTTATATTTTTCCGTCTTGGCGTATTCTCGAGCTAGATAGTATAGGCGGCGTGCCTGTGCCGTCAGATGCTCGGCGAAGTAAATCGGATTTGCGGACCACCGACGATGGTGGAGTTGAGTTTGTTACTGCCTCTGTTATGTTCTTTGAAAGCCTTCAGAATTCTTCCCCTCGTAATAACTGAATTCAGGGTGCATACCAGAGTGATACTATCAGACTTTGACGGGACCGGCGGATATCAAATATCTCAGACACAACTTCCACCGATATCTCCTTGAAAAGCCAGTGACAACAGATATCTGCTCATCCTGAGACAGAGTTCTGTTTGCCAGCCGGATGTTACAATTTCCAGGGAGCTCAGCCTAGAAGACGGTCCATATCCTCTTTTGTCTTCAACCTTAGATACACGCTCGAGGAAAGATTGTGTTTGTTTTTGATGTGAACTCAATTGTAACAGCAAGTCATCATACTTTTGCGACAAAATTCTATAGATTTTTCTGTTTCACTCTGCGAAGCCAGAATTTCTGTGTTTTGTCGCACAACATCCTGCACGTACGTTTTTATTTCTGACAATTTCTCATCAGTTTCCTGTCGCCACATTTAATCGTGTTTAAGAATTTATCGATTTTGACTCTTCAAGCTCCACCACTTCGCACCGCCTACGCTTCGAACGTTGAGTAATTTGTCATCAAGTCTAGTATCACTAAGTTTAGTTTGGAGGGAGCCATACTGTAATCTTGTTTACATGGACTTCTAATCTTTTGTGATCGCAAGCAGAAGAAGCTATCCTTCAATCATTTAAAGGCGCACTTAAAGTGATGTGCATACACAAAATCAGGTATAATTAGTAAATCACTATTGGGCCCTGCACTAGCCACCCTCCTTTAACTTGCTCGTACGCAGGTGGGCGTTACTGCTAATAGCCACTCGAATTGCGGGATGCGTAACGACAGTGCCCAATATAATTGTCTCACTCACTCTTATGCTGCGTTACTTGAGTGGCCTCCGAGCTGGTGGGAGAGCCTAGTCACCTCGCCGTACACGAAGCTTGTCTTGAGTATCCTCGGGAGTTATTGCGCCTAGTACTCGAATCACTTATTTGAATATATTAAATTTAAAAATATTTTTTAAAATAATTTTATAAGGTGTAGCCTAGAACACGTCTAGTCAGCCAGACATCCAAGGGGAGAGGACGTCGGATGCACGGAATTATTCATTCCGAATACATTCTGTTTGCTGCCAGGCGCTGATTAACCGGCGCCTAATCGAGTAACGAACTCTCCTAGACTTGCTAAACAGTCGCTAGTAACGGCCGAAGTGAGCAGTGCAAGGGTTAAGGAATAGCGTAAAAAGCATTAAAAAAAAAGCGCTAAGTACGCTAATAGAGATAAATCTCAGGTAAGAAAAACGCATTACATGGTCGTAATATACTTACTTACTATCTTATTTTCTTCCCACTTCCCATATCTCATGCTGCGTTTGCTTCCCAGCTATTGTCCAGACGAAAGCCCAATAATATTTTTTAGCACATTTTTCGATCTTCCAAATTTTTTAGATACATACATACAATTTCAGATAAAATCTATTTTGAATAAAATTAATGCTTTGGCACCACAACTTCGATTAAAAGTTAGTAGCCTCTTAAGTATATATTATACATATTGTAGCCTTATATTTAAAAGGATTTATAGAAGTAATCAAGTGTTTATCAATTCTAATTAAAATAATACATAAGAATATAAAATTAATGTAAAACCGACAGCGCGTTGAATGGTTGTAAAAAAAAGGGATTCAGTTGACTAAGTCAACTGAATCCCTTTTTTTTAAGGTCAGGAAATGCTTTCACGCATATCCCAGCTATATTTAACTCCAGCAAGGATTATGTGGTACTCAGACTTAATATTTACAACCCTACCCACTAAAACCTGACGGATGCCTTCAGCTCGCCAAAAGGGCGGATGCAGGTAACAACTGAGCCCTATCCTTACCCCCGCCAAACCCGAATGCCACAATACCACCATGACTCCTCTCACGAACAAATCTTCAAAATCTTAACTTAGGGCAGACGTGCGAAAGCACGGCGAATAAAGAATCCCTAGTCCAACACGCGACATGATATGATGTATATTCATTTATTTAATCAAATAATTTAATTAATAACAATTTTTTTACTAAGTTACCAAATCGCCCATAACTCAACCCACAATAACGGACTTGTCGCGACTGTGCAAATTCGTTATCACAGCTATTCTTGCTAAATATATTCTACAACTAATTGCACTGATGTTCCACAACTACACCGGCTGATACAATTAATATTCAAATTCGTCGTTTGTCTTTTGAGTTTCGATGTGTTTTTGTTTTTTTAAGCTTCGTTATTCAGCTTTTTTCGTTATAAATTGCGCGGTATTTTGAGTTTTTATTGAAATTTAAATTGAATTGGTTATGGAAATAATTACTTCCCCATTTATAATCTAACATAAAATAACTATTGTTTTGTCCTTATCACACTCTTGTCATTTTGAAATAAATGAATGTGACAAAAATTCATTTATTTCAATTTGAGATGTATTGAGGTATAAGAGACTCAGTGGTGCCAAAAATAGCATTATCTGTTTGCATCTATTTCTTTTACCGTTTGTCTATTACAGACAAGTTACAAGTACGTAGGTCTTCTGTATCGGTCACAGGTCTTTGATGTTTAGGTCTAAGCCTCATGGCTTCACTTTTTTCGCTTTTACTATACGACTACTTTAACTAACCTTAGACCTGAAATATAATAAATCCCTCGTATACCTAGCATATACGAGGCATGCCTTTTTAAGTTCTGTCGTTTCCATATTTCGCGGCAATTTTGAATTTGGAACTGTCCTATATTCAAATGTGTTTAAATTTTGAATCTCAAAACAGTTGAAAGTATTAGGATTAATGCTATTGTTGTGTGAGAAAACTCTGCAAAGGTTCAACCGAGGAGAGTCAAAACACGTCTACGACATCATCAGTGGTGACGAATTTTGGATCTATGCCTACGATCCTGTTTCCAAACAACAATCTACAATATGGGTCTTTCAAGACGAGCCAAAGCCGACTAAAGTCGTTCGTTCTCGAAGCACTTCAAAGAAGATGGTGGCCACGTTCGTTGTAAAACCCGGCCATGTTGCAACTATTGCACTTGAAGATCGTAGAACAGTTAACGCAGAGTGGTATACCACAGTTTGTTTATCACAAGTCATCGCCAAACTTCGAAAATCTAACTTAAAGCGACGCATCATCCTGCACCACGACAACGCAAGCTCACACAGCGCTCGTCAAACAATTCAGTATTTGAAGCAGGAAAAAGTAGAATTTCTTGACCATCCTCCATACAGTCCTGACCTAAGCCCTAACGATTTCTTTACATTTCCAAAAATTAACAAAAGTCTTCGTGTTCAAAGGTTCCAGTCCGGTGAAAAACCAGTCGACGCTTTCAAGTCAGCCATTTTTAACACCTCCACTTTAGAGTGGAATAAATGTTATAATAGCTGGTTTGAGCGAATGGAAAAGTGTATTAAGCGACGTGGTGAATACTTTGAAAAACAATAAAAAGTACTATAAGGTTCTAGTTGTGTTTTTTTCTGCAAACGACAAAACTTAAAAGGCATGCCTCGTAGCTCATTAAGTTTGTGGTCGTATGTATTTAAAGTAATTTATGATTGTCTATTAAATAAGGGTTTAATAGAAGCCTAAACGAAACCACAGTTATTTCAATTCAAATTCATTACTTTATAAATTATTGGTTAATTACTTTAAATATGATCTTATATCTAACCGATTTATAGAGAACTCAATTTCAGAAAGTGCGTAATTTAACTATAATATTCATAATCTCAAATACAGAATCTTGAAATCAAAAGAACACATGCAAAATAATACTTCAGAGATATATTTCCCAGAATTCAAGCACAAATATTAAAAATGGTACAAAGATCAAACATCAAAAAGAAAAACTGTTTATGATATTATATTAAATACTTCGCAACTGAACTTTCATATATTTGGAATGTAATAACATTGCGTAAGCTTATACTTAAGTAAATAAAAAGGAAAATCAAGTACGTGTACATACGTAGATGATATAATCTAAGTATTATTACAAGTGAATATTGTATTCGCTTTAACAGATGGGTGATTTAGACTAGCGGACTCAGGTCAGATAGAAAAAAAATATATACCCCCGTACTAACAAATACATATACAAATAAACTAAGGACGCCGATCCATTCGTCTGTAAGAACTTTCTTTGCTTAACTTATGAACGGTGCCGTGAACTTCAATATGTAACTCGAAACGATGTTTATTTACCTAAGCATAAATAACAAATGGTAATGTAAAAGCAGTAGGAATTTTTGAATAAACAAAGCAAAATCGCCGTTACCCTAGTGATTTAGTAGGAAATATTGCGCAACTCTAATGTCCCACTTCTATTGATCTTGTAAATGCCTCTAACTGATGCGTTCGTAATATAAAAATAATTAAATCAATGGCGATCATTTGGTAATCTAATAGGCAACTAGGTGATCAGCCTTCTGTGCCTGACGCAAGCCGTTAACTTTTTTGTATCTAAGGCATTTGTGTTCGAGTGAATGTTAAATGCGCACATAGAAAAAAGTCCATTGGTGCAAAGCCGGGGATCGAACCTATGACCTCAGGGATGAGAGTCGCACGCTGAAGCCACTAGGCCAACACTGATGCGTTCATAGGTTATACATACCTAGACTAATTGTATTGAGGTGCCCAGACTAATTGTATTGAGGTGCCCATAACCACGCATATCCCATGAAATGTATGCATTACCAAATTAACAATTAACATTTAACTGTTCCAACTTTGATTTTGTTGTCTTTGGAGTACTCTTGAACCGTGGGGTTCAAGTGCACAGGCGCTAAGTGAAGATTTAAGTTGGCACCTGGTAGATAGTACCGGTGACCACAGCTGGTTCTTTCGTACCTAGCCACATCGACAACACTTTTAAATTTGTTTTAATGTTATATTTAAAAAAAAATCATTATATTTTTTATTTATGTGGGTTACGAATATTGTAAATATTTTATACTGAATTATTTAGTTAAAAAACCTATATTACAATAACTTAACAAATTAAGATTAAGGTAGATTGAAATAAGTCTGAATCAAATCGATATGACCGCTGTCAAATATGACAAACTTAATACAGAAAAATGGTTTGGCAGCTCTTGAAACCAGATTAAATGGCTTAGTATAGTAATGTTTATACTAGTGTTGACGGTGTGACGTACGATGACATGTTGCGTCAGAAGCAATTTCAGTTCGCGTCAGAGTGGCGTATTGGAGGGGCTGGGTGTGGCGCCATCTTGACACTATAGATCAATGTGCACGCGCTAATTCCCGCCATTAACCACTTTGAATTGCATGAATCCAAAATCTTAGACATAGACATATCATTTATTACAAAACAAAAAATTATTTTTAGTAAAGTTGCCAGCATTATAAGTTGAATTATCTTCATAATAAGAATCAGAATCGGATAACTCATGTTACACATCGCAAACGTTTTACCTTTCCTACAGCTGCGGTTCCAATGATTCAAGATAGCGCCCAACGGCGTCATTACAGCACGCGTTGTCACGTCAGACAAATATAAATTCATCTTTAAATCAGCTTACGAATGCCAGTTACGAATTCTGACGTTGGGAAGTTAAATTTATACAAGTAACAACTGTAAAACTTCAGTTTTTTACTGTTTAAACTGCACTGTGCCACTCAAAAGGATGGCTTACTTTGCTTTTAAAGTAGGCTAACGAAGATCATTTTGTAACTTCGTTCGTATTTATCGTTGACTTCATCTAACCACGATTTAACCATAAAATATGTGTTACTCGTGTATGTTGGTAATATGTTTACTAAATAAATTATAACTTGGCATCTTTGCTATCTACGAATAATTTGCTATATACCAATACATTGCCAACCAGTGTCATACAAATATATCTATCAATCCATGCTTCACCAAATTCAAAAATGAATACTGAAGTAAAAAGATAAATAAACGTGTTTAAATTAAAACATAACACGATTATACAAGTGTTAAGTTGACTTATAAACATTGACTCTGTGGGTTTCCATAAATTGTTATCTTTTTTTACTATAGCAACATTGTCCGCCGCCATGTTCGGTTGGTAGCGCGCGAGTGGCATAGAACTGTTTAGCGGGAGGCTGAAGCTATAAAAGCTTCCGGAATGAGCTGCAAGCGGCATCGAGATGAGCCGTCAAGGCCAGTGGCGAGACCAGTCAGTCCAGTGGTTCTGACATAATTTTTTGATAAAATCAAAAGAAAAAAGTTATAAAAAAGGAAATTTTCTCACTGTTTTATGCCAAACATGAACATGCCAAAGAGGAATGGAAAGAAGCATGGTGGGCGTAACACTTAGACATCTAAAAAGAGCAGAAGAGATAAGATCAGCGAGCAAAGTAGAAGACATTATCAAGAAAATAAGGCAATTGAAATGGCGCTGGACCGGTACATGACAAGAAATAGCACGTTGAAATGGACAAAAATAATTACAGAATGGCAATCACGCGATGGAAAAAGGGAAAGAGGAAGACAGAGCAAGAGATGGGCAGACGATATAAAGAGAATAGGAGGTACAACTTGGACAAGAAGAGCTAACATCAGAAAATAATGGAAGCAGCTGGAAGAGGCCTATGTGTCACAGGACACGCTGACTACCTACGAGTAAAACGGGTCAAGTGACGTATTAGATTAAGTTTTATTTATGTATTAGAATTAAGTTTTTTTATGTAACTTAAATAAGTGTTATTATTTTTTTCTGGGTGTCAGCAATAAAGGCTTAATGATAATAATATTTGAGTACTATAATGATATTATATTATTATTCTATTAAATATCTTTGCTACTATTTTCCAATGTGGGAACATATATTTTATTTCATCTTCCCAGGTTTCTGGGGGGCGTCCTCTCCCTTTTCTACTTCATTATGTAATCATTATCAAGTATGTACAAGGGGTAAATGATTGATGAAGGATTTCAAGAAACACGGATAAAATTGTTACTCGGATATTATCTTACACAAGGTATATTGTATTTTGATTTTATTTATCAGATTTTCACCATGCTCTTCTAAGACAATATCAGCATTTGGATCCTCCCAAATACGATCGTATTTACGTATCGAGCTGGATATTAAGTCAGAGCTATTAACTTCATTCAAATAAACTTTTTACAAAGCACTTTTGGTCGGAAGTTTTTTTAGTAACCACTGGTTTGGAAAGAGAGAAAAGCCGCCAAGAAATTTTTTAGCTGTTCGTTTACTATATTAAAGAAAAAATTGAGCAGCTGTCAGTGCCATTGGTGAGGTTATTTTACAAAAGAGCTTTGGAACACCGTAACACCCATAAAATCGTGTGTAAACTTGTTTTTTTGTTATTATCCGTTAATAATATTGCATGTCATGTCAAAAGTCCATAGCTCAGACAGTTTATATAATTTGGTTACATTACGCGTTGCAATAAATAAATTGACACTCGCTAGCATCTCGATCTCAATATCGATATTTTATGAATTTAGTTGTCGATCAAAGTTTTATTGGATATAATATTAAATTAGGCGTTAAAGCGTGACGAATTCCGAGATTGTGAACTTGAACGTGCGCGATTAAAGTGACGTCCTTGAAATAGTTACATACCTTAAATCTCACAGGAGGATTATCACGTACATGCATATTAAAATGTCTATAGGCCTAAAAATAAAAAAAGCGGTGTTGGCCTAGTGGCTTCAGCGTGCGACTCTCATCATCAAACTGTGCACCAATGGACTTTCTTTCTATGTGCGCATTTAACACTCGCTCGTACGGTGAAGGTAAATATCGTGAGGAAGCGGCTGATCACCTTCTTGCCAATTAGATTGACAAATGATTATGAAACAGATTTAGAAATCTGAGGCCCCAGACCTAAAAAGGTTGTAGTGCAACTGATTTTAAAATTGGAAGAAATAGACTTACGGTGGTGGTAAAAGCGTTTAACACACTTTATACGTTATAATGTTAGAAACGCTCTATAATTACACAGGATAAAAACTTAAATTTGCTCTAAACTGCTATTAAGTAATCTATGTCTTTGTAACTAACTGCCGTTTGCAGGTTACACCAACAATAGCTGGTATACTGAAAATATACGTCGGCAAAAAACAGCTACAAATACAGCGATAAAAATATCAACCAAAATATTCTATACATTTAAACGTCTATAAACAAAATGCAAAGAAGAATTTTTAATATTTACATTATAATTTATAGGTGCAACTGGATGAAGTGTAAATTTTTCACATTTTTTTGTGTTATTTTTTATGGCCCCGGAACGATTAATTTACGCTCAATATTATTTAATCACCTACAAGGTACTAAGATTCTAAACCATCATTTGATAAATTGATAAACTATTCTCCTTATGTCTTTCTCACAAACAGTCAGTTGATACACACTGATCATTCGACCAACTAACCAACCATAACAGTGATTTCCATTACATAATAGTATGTACATGTCGCAGTCAACTAGCTTAATAAGCTGTTTAATTAACAGCCTAGCTTTTTAACTACCGCGCCGTTTAACTAGCGGCTTGAAGGATATTTAGCCGTAGCGTTTGTAACAACATTTAATAAACTCGCTGGCTAATGATTAGGCCATTGCTACGATAGTGTGAGAGTGTGGCAGAATTAAAAAAGATGAAACATCTGACATAAAAAATATTTCTTTAAAAATGCAATTGCTTGAGTCAGTCACATCTAAATTCAGATTATATTGTCAATATGCACCTGTTGTTTTTCATTAAACTTTGGAAAACACCATCAAAGTTGTGGTTTGCCGACACCATATTGACAGTTTGAAGAGTTTCGTTTCGAGCTTGAGAGTGGCAGAAAGTGGAACTAAATTTAAATGAACAGTCAACAAGCTAGGCAAGTAAACGTCGTCGATCCAAGTTATCTGCCTAACTGTTTGATCAACTGGCTAAATATCTTTCAGGCCGCTAGTTAAACGGCGCTGTTTAGTTAAGAGGCTGTTGATTGAACAGCTAATAAAGCTAGTTAGTTGCGACATACATTCAACATTACACATAATATACATATATTTATAAATGACAACTTTTCTATTTTCACTACTATAAACACTGGCATAGACCGTTGTGCACTGTAAAGATGCGATGCGAATGAAATCGAAGTCTCTTCCGTATGTTTATCACTTAATCGCATCGAATATAAAGGCTAAGCGAGATACGGGCAGGGAATTCTCAATGGCTTTTTAATTCTCAGAAAAAGTTTGCGAAGTTTTAATGATTTTTCTAATACCGCTATTGAATCACAAATAATTGCGTTTTACTCTTGTTTCGTTTTTATTTAAAGAATAAGGCATTGTATTTCTATGAACAATTAATTTTTAATTTATTTTATAGGTTAAAAATTAAGCAGAATTCTATCAGGAACATCATCAGCCTCTTTATTTCGTCCATTTCTGGACGTAGGCGTCCATTTTCCTCCAGTACGCCCTGCACCATAGAATAAGAGAAGTCATTCTCTGTATCCACTGGTAGCTAACCTCCTTGACGATGTCGTCAGTTCTCCTAGTCGGTGGGCGGCCGCGCTGTCTTTTGTTCTGCTGAGGTCTCCATTCAAGGTATACGAGTAGCCTGCTCACAGCCACTTAGATCTTGCGACATATTCAACGAAGAGCGGTTCGAATCGTCGACGACCAGTCGCTTTCCGTGCGGCTTGATGCCATGGCGTTGCGTAGAGATGTGGGATCTCTCTGCATCTTCTACCGCATTTACCATGGAGAGTGTTCAGAGGAGTTGTTCGGTCTAATACCTGCAGCTGAGTTTCATCATCGGACGTCAAGGCAAAATACAAAATACCATCCGTATCACCTCAACGTCCGTCGTTCCACAACAGAGCGTTTTCTAAGGCAGTTTTTGCCACGCACCACCACTATGTGGAACCAGCTGCCCACAGAAGTATTTCCGAACCAATTCGACTTAGGGTCCTTCAAGAAAAGAGCGTACCAATTCTTGAAAGGCCGGCAACGCACTTGCGAGCCTTCTGGCATTGTGAGTGTCCATGGACGGCGGTATCACTTAACATCAGGTGAGCCTCCTGCCCGTTTGCCTCCTATCACATAAAAAAAAAAAAAAGACAGTCCTTACTACGTCGCCTCATTTGGTACGCGATCTTAATAAAAGAAACTAAATGTTGCTGTTATGAAATATAAATAGTTGAATATAGAATAGAAGTTAGAATAATATTCAACTATTTAAATCATCTTTTGATTACTACTAAAAGTCTTTTATTTAAATATAAGGGATATCAAGGTCTTATCCATCATCATTTAGTCATGCCCCACCTTAGGCTTTCTAAAATTCTTTATTCATTTTTTATTCACTTAAGAAACTTAAATTATATGTTTTAGGATGAAATAATTTAGAATTTGTTAACGAAACACAGTAAGTAGATAATTCCAAATAATTATTTAAAAAAATAATATATTCAAATTTAAACCCCCCCTGTGAGCCCCACGTTGGGATACAATGGTTTAGAGTCATCAAAATATTTCATGCCAATGTTTTTTTATGTGCTATTAAGAAAGCATGCTATTTATTATATTTAACTTTGATCAATTTATTAAAATTCCTTAAATAGCACTTGACTGTAATAGTATCGTTTACAATAATAACGCGGGATTAGTTCCCGGGACGAGATCCCGCTCCGGTTATCCTGGGATCTTCTCGCTGCTAATCCCGGCATGATTCAAACGCTTGGCTTGGTTTATGATGCGTTTTATGTTTCCTTCCGACTTTTATTCGAGCGTCTGTTATATTATGACGATATTATTTTTTATTTTATTGATGTGAGCAAATTATTTAAGCTATTTTGAAAATAGAACAACGGTTACTTCCATTAAAGGCAACCGCCAATCCACAATCATGTAAACCACTGAAGTAGTTTCAATAAGTATTGATAACCAGAGAGTTTATCTCAAGTTCAATCCCATACATTTCTTCTATCTTGCATATAAAAAAAGGCTGGCATAAAAGAACGACTATTATATTTATTGTAAACTAGCTGGCCTGGCGAACATCGTACCGCCTAACAGTCGATTCTTTATTTTTTTTAAATACTTATTCTGCTATTGGGGACACCGGTCTAGCTAGTAAGATAAAAAAAGAAAGTTGATAAGACAACAAATACATTATGTCAAAAAATAAAAATTTACCTTCCCGGACTACTAACATTCACAAGTCAACTTGAACCTTATGATATGGTATTAAAGTTCAAATTGACTTTTAAGTATTATTACGAATATTTTGTATGGGAATATAGAAAAGTGTTGTTTTTAGACTTTTTCACTCAATTTTTTTAAATTTTTCTCTCCGTAAGAACCATCCTCGTACTTCAAGGAATATTTTATAAAAAAAATCAGACAAATCGGTCAAGCCGTTTTCATGTTATGTCGTGACAACGGAAAACGGGTTTCATTTTTATATATATAGATCTATTGTGCGTATATGATGTTCAAGGAAATTTCTTCCTCCCATTACGCTTTGTCTATATAGAATCGAGTGTGTTATCCATGGTTCAGTGCCCTCAATTAGCCATCTTGGGTTCGATTCCAGGCCAGACAATATTTAATATTAGGCTCACTCCAAGTGATATTTTATATCACTACTAAGCCCCGGCGATAAATTCTGACAAATTTGAAAAATCGTTTTTTTTATTCAAAACTTTAATTAAATGATCAAATAACTGTAAAGAGTTCATAAGAAAGAATTTCTAATTCAAAACTGCATTTAGTTCAGGATATAAAATCGTCGCTAGCTGCACAGAGGCTGTATTATAATTATATATGTAAATCCTAATTGCATACTGCATTCAGCAGGTACACGATGCGCATGCAATAATCCCAGCTATGCTAATTGGGTTTCTTATATACTGCTCATAATAGTTATTTAGGTAAAACAATATGGTCTTTAAATAAGTTTACTGATACATATTTAAAACGGCCGGGTTTGAGTTGCCCACAAAACAATACTTTTGAATACAGAAAGCTGTTATTTAGCTCCTTGTGTCTTTATGATATTAGTTAATCACATTGCCGACATCAATCAAATGACAAGAAAGTTATAAGTACTATGAAAATGATCAATTAGGAAGGATCAGTATCTGAAATGAGGAATAAAAGACCGCAGATCGACCGGTACCAAATTGATGTTGGCCAATATTAATATGAATCAGTCATCGGAACCAGTTTGTGGTTTGCCTTTATAAAAATTAATTCCATACCACTGAATCTGTGAATTAAATTCTTAATTCAGTTCAATTTTATTTAAAACGCTGTAATGCTATGAAAAGGTGAATTTTTGCAAATATGTGTAATTAATAAACCTCATTTTGCAAATTTTAGTAACAGCTCGTCATTATACAAGCATTTGTTCATAATTCATAACAGAGACAAAGTAGGTAAGATAGAAGGAAGAAGGGGGAACTAGAAAAATAACGTGAAAGAACAACAGAGCACTACAGACGGCAGAAGTATGGATTCCCGGGCACTGCCTCACCCACTGCTTCGGTAAAAAAAGCTGTTTCGGAGGCAGCGCCCCCAAACAAAAAAAAAAAAAAAAAAAAAAAAGTTTGTACTCTAACCCCACTAAACAGGACGTGTGGAGTCGAATGCACTCACTCCTGAAGTGATAGCTCTAACCGTTCCAGAGATAGCTTTCCCAAAACCTTGCTAATTACTTACTAATCACCACCTTATCAGTTACTATTTCCTGCACGAAATCCCCACTCATTATCTAATTACTTAATGACTCAGTACGAATGCATCGTTATCTACTTTCCTACATTCACTAACCCGATCTATGGCTCTAAAAGAAAAATAGAATAAACTATATCTAACCTAACCTACAGGTCTAAGCAAACAACAATAAAAATACCTACATTAACACCATTATCTATAATAAAATTAGATGTAAGGGTTACATATTTAAATAAAACATTTTTATTCCAGGTATTATTCTTTTATTTATATGTCCATTATATTTCTATACAAATTTACTAGCACCGTATCATTGTTCTCTGAGTCACACGTAAAATTTCTAAGGAAGTCTTCTAATCTCATCCCCCTGAACTTGTAATATATGTATACCAAACAGTACTCTCCGCATACCGCCGATAGGTAATCCTGAACCGTAAGGCTATTGTATCTCCACATGCAACAATTCCTCCTTAAAAATCCTTCTATTGCTTCAATAGGTTTACGTCCAAACGAATCAAAGTATTCCCCAACTCTTTCGACGTTTATATGAATAGCCACCCAATGAGACCCCGGCTGTGAATCAGGGTCAAGATTGCATATGATAAGTGCTGGCACCTGAGCATACATCGGCAATCGATTTGAAGGATATACGTTGCTCTGGAGGCTGGGATGTATTCTACGAAGACTCATTTGCACTTCTAGTGTGTTCATACTTTAATACGCGTTTACTCCCCTACTCTTTCACTCTCTTACTGACTACATTTATTACTATCAATTCATATTTGTACCAATGTATTTAAACACACATAATATGATCTCAACATAAGTAATGAGTCTCTTTGTAAAAAAAGTAATAAAGGTAAATAAAAACCATGTCATATTCGATTACATTATATTTTATTATTCTTAATATCATAATAATTACATAAGTGATTGCTTAACTACTATAATCCACACATACATTTCTGTTCTTATCTATTTCTATAATATTTGAAAACTCTGCGTAAACTACACAGTTAATTGTTTCAGTCAATGCGCTCTCGAATCTTACTTCCATTCTTACACTACCATGGCGTACAAGATTCCAATGCACATTAGAGTTAGCCGACAAGTCAGGTGTTAAATCAAAAGCTAGTAAACAGTATCCATTTGAATATTGTTCCCTCGATATTCCATTACCTTCGTTAAGAAAATGTATACCGGTGCCTGAGTACAGGGTGTGGTATGCGCTAGTAAATACATCGTTTGGAAATGATGGTTGTAACGATTTTGAAGGTATCTGTTGACCATCTATATATAGGCTAAATGAGCAAATACCAAAATTTTCAAAGTTGAAAGGATTTTTAACATAACTACCGTTGAATGCTGTATTATTCACAAAACCTATAATACATCTCTTAGGAACCTGTCCTAAATATACTTCAAAAGTAATGAAGGTTAATAAAAACCTGATAAGGTTATTCGTTTATATTTTCATATTCGTAAATATATTTTATTGTTCTTAATATTAAAATAATTATACGTATATGTGGTTGCTAAACTACTAGATACACACATTTCTGTTCTTATCTATTTCAAAAATATTTTAAAAATGCAATGACTATTAAGATTGCAAAGGGTATTTAGAGTGCCCTTTGTATTTATTATCCACATTTTACTGATAGGTATGGATACTTGTTCAAACATGCAGTCGAGTTGACTATCGTAACTAGATAATGATATCCATTACCAGTCTATATAACCCGATACTTGTAAAAAGATTTAGTATTGTCCTCTAAGTTCGACAAAAGTGAAGTGGTTGAAAGTTTGAAATAATAAACAACAATGGAGGTAAGTTATTTATATTTTATAAATTTGGTTTCAGTAAATTCTTTAATAATTCCTATTTATTTTTTGAAACGCATTTTGATTTGTTTATGTTATATTTCAGTCTTCATACAACCTGAAAGATGTGGAAAAATGTTTCAGACCATATAATTATTATAATTTATCTGATGATGAAGAAGAGGTTTTAAACATAACAGAAAATAAAAATAAGAAGACCAATCGTTTAGATGACTTTTTTCTTCAAGAACCTGACCGGAAGAAGAAAAAAACTAAACTTTCTTCAAGTGTTGGCCGTGCAGTGAAGGAGGGAAGCATTTCATATATATCGACTGATAAAGATGATGGAATGGACGCTGACATACTTGTGAAAATGGAATTATATAGTTTAAAAAAGTTGAAAGAAATCCCAGTGGCACAACATTGGAAAAATGCAGATATTCGTGTTAAATATTACATGAAAAACGATTCCAATATTGATGTTCAGATAAAGGATATTGTATACAACATAACAAAGGGGATATCCGAGGAAGATAGTGTAAAACGTTACAGTTTTAAAAATTAGTTTCATTTAGTTTCTTCATGCTTCAGATTTTAATACCATAAGTTTATATAATTAAGTAATGTTTCAGTTTTCCACTAGTATAAATACTATGTTGCATTGTACAAAGTCAATCATTGTGCTTTTTGTTGAAGACCTTTGCGCATTAAGGTTAAAAGTGTGAGACAAAAAACAGTTGTGAAACGAATACATATATACAATGTCTCAAGAATAGTGTTAGTGTTTTTTTTGATGAAATGGATCATGAATTTGAAAGCTTATCCATTGATACAATTGAACTTTTCAACGTTTGTGATGAAATAGAAAGAAATGATTTAAATCACCCATTTTATGATCAAAGAATGATGGCGCTATGTGATGAATTCGATGGGAAACTGTGAGTATATTTAATAATCATATTTTATATATATATTTTATTATTTTTTATTTATCTATTCGCATTTCTAACAGTTAAATATAATAAAATTTTATTCGATAGGGTCGATCAAATGGGTCGTGGAACCAAAAGGAAAGCAGCTGTTGATATTAACTCTGCTGACATCAAAAGAATAAAATCTGGATCGAACATGGATCTTTCACGGTCTTCACAAGAGCAATCAACATCGAATGAAGGTAATAATTTTAACATTAAATTTTGCTGTATTTGTAATAGAAATGTTTCCAAAAAATATTTCGCTAATCATCTAAGGAGCAATGCACATAAAAATAATGTAAATAAAAAACAACATTCAATAAAACCCAATGTTAAGATAATTGAGACTGCGTTCGGTAATAGAATAATAACCTATAGAGTAACTTCAGAAAATCAAAATGATTTACAGTTTGAGACACCAGAGTTATTTCTTGCATCTGTCAAAGATACAATATTTACAATAATAAATAAATCTATAGAAGATCATACAATTTTAAAAATAAATTTCATTTTATATGGTGACTTTGTTCAGGAGACAAAAAACATTAACAACACTTTTGATTTCCAATCAATGAATTTTATTGTTTGTATTGGTGATGATTTAAATATATTTTATACAACTCTCACGAAATCTCTAATAAACTATATAAATTCATTCGAGAGAAAGGATAGTGGGTGGAGTCTGAAAAAAATTTTACATTTGGATATGAATTTAAATCAATTTAACCCTTTAAGAGGAAAATCCTTTATTGAGTTACCACATGATATAAAAATAAAAAAAGCTGTGATAAATGTTAAAAACACTGATGACGCCTGTTTTAAGTGGGCACTATTATCTGCTTTATTTCCAATTCATAAAAATTCGGATAGAGTATCATCATACACCAAATACAGTCATAAATTAAAGTTCGGTAATATTAAATTTCCAGTCAAATTAAAGGATATACACAAAATTGAAAGTCTTAATAATATAAGCATTAATGTTTTTGGGTTAGAATATAATGAACAAAGAAAAAAGCATTGTATTGTTGGGCCATTGTATTTTACAAAGAATAAAATGCAGACTCATATAAATTTACTATATTTGACACAGGGTAAAATCGGTCATTATTGTTATATAAAAAATATGTCACGATTAATAAGTAGTCAAGTTTCGAAATCCAAGGAAGCTATATATCTATGTGACTTTTGTTTACAATATTTTTCAACATCTGAACGTTTAAATAACCATCAAAAAAATGATTGCAGACATATTTGTACACAAATACCAAGCGTAGATAAAAATAAAAAAAATTGGTGGGGCGATATTGTATCTGAAAATAAATTAAGTTTTGATAAATTTCAACGTAAATTGATGTTACCTTTTGTTATATATGCGGATTTTGAGGCTTTTTTAAGTCCCTTAGCATCATGTTCAAACGATCCTTCAAAATCACATACAATAAATGTACAAAAACATAATGTGTATAGTTTTGGATACTACATTAAATGCTCATACGATGATAAATTGTCTAAATATGTAACATATACTGGTGAAAACTGTGCTTTAAAATTTATGGAAACCCTGAAAGATAATTTGACAACAATTGTTAAAAAAATTGGTTTCCAAAAAGTTGCTAATAAAATATCACCAATTCAGCAAGATATAGTTAGCAAATCTATTCATTGTTATATTTGTGATAAAATTTTGTGTGGGAATTCAATGATTTACCACGATTGGTTTACTGGGGAATTTGTTGGGGTCATACATAAAGTTTGTTCAGAAAAATTTAGAGTACCTTACACTATACCAGTCTTCTTGCACAATTTAAGCCATTATGATGCACATTTTATCGTACATGCCTTAAACTTTGATGAAGGTCAGGTAGAAGTTCTCCCACAAAACAAAGAAAAATACATATCATTTTCAAAGGTTCTTAAAATCAATAACAGTAATGTAACTTTACGTTTTGTGGATTCCCTAAAATTTTTACCCAGTAGCTTAGATACTTTAGCAAAAAATTTAACAAAAAATAATTTTAATGAATTATCAAAATGCTTTCCCAATTCAGAAGACTTTAAACGGCTGACTAAAAAAGGTGTATTTCCATATGAATTTATTAAAGATTTTGATACATTAAACTACAATCAACTTCCAGATCTTCCACACTTTTACAGTAGTCTCACAGATTCCATTATTTCTAATGAAGATTACAACCATGCCAAAGATGTTTGGAATCATTTCAATTGTAAAAATATGTTGGATTATTCAAATCTTTATTTAAAAACTGATGTTTTATTGTTAGCAGATATTTTTGAAAATTTTAGGCGTGTTTGCATTAAAACGTACGATTTAGACCCGGCTCATTACTATACAGCACCTGGATTAAGTTGGGATGCTATGTTAAAACATACTAAAACAGAGATTGAATTACTTTCTGATATAGATATGATTGCTTTTATTAAATCAGGAATTCGTGGTGGTGTTTCGCAATGTAGCACTCGCTATGCAAAAGCAAATAATGTTTACATGTCTGACTATAATGCGAAAGATAAAGAGTCATTCTTAATGTATTTCGATGCCAATAATCTATATGGTTGGGCAATGTCACAATATCTACCTACAGGTGGTTTTGAGTGGGTTAGTGCTGATACAGATTTTAATGTTAGTTGTTCATCAGATATAGGTTTTATCTTAGAAGTAGATCTGGAGTATCCGGTGGATTTACATGATAAACATTCAGATTTACCTCTTTGTCCAGAAAATATACCAGTTGGGGACGCTAAGGAAATTAGATTGATTCCAAACTTAAAAAAATAAATCCAAATATATTATTCATTATCGAAATTTAATTCAATGTTTGAAAATGGGTTTAAAATTATTAAAAGTTTATAGAATATTAAAATTTAAGCAGAGTCCATGGTTAAAGAACTATATAGACCTTAATACACAATTAAGAACTCGAGCTAATTCTGATTTTGAGAAAGATTTCTATAAACTCATGAACAACGCAGTTTTTGGTAAGACTATGGAAAATATTGAGAAACGAGTTAACGTTAAACTGTTAACCCACTGGGAAAATAGGGGCAAAGTATTGGGGGCTGGGGATCTAATTGCTCAACCACATTTTCACAGTGTTTCAATATTTTCTGATAGTCTTGTTGCAATTCAATTAAACAAAATGAAATTAATTTATAATAAACCTATTTATCTCGGATTTTGTATATTAGATATATCTAAAACGCTGATGTATGATTTCCACTATAATTACATGAAAGAGAAATTTACTTCAAATCTGAAACTACTGTATACAGATACTGACAGTCTCATTTATCAAATATTTACTAGTAACTTTTATAATGATATAAAGCCAGACATTTGTACACATTTCGATACATCAGATTATAATCCAAACAATGTTTTTAATTTTCCTCAAGTAAATAAGAAAAAAATAGGTTATTTCAAAGATGAAAATTGTGGTAAAATCTTTACAGAATTTGTGGGTTTGCGATCAAAAATGTATGCATTACAGGTAGATGATAAAATTATTACTAAGGCGAAGGGTGTTAACAAATGTGTCACTAAAAAATTAACGTTGGATAATTATAAGTCATGTTTGTTTAATAAAAACGTACAGCATTGTAAAATGTATCGGTTTAGATCATTAAAACATACAATTTTTACACAGGAAATAAATAAGGTGTGTTTATCTTTTAATGACACAAAGCGGTACATTTTACCAAACAAAATCGATACGTTACCTATAGGTCATTACCAAATCAATAGTATGTAATTAAGTTAATCATTATTGTAAATATAACAAATTGTAAATTTTTATGTAAAATAAATTTGTTTTGTACATGTATAATGTATAAACGTGTACTGTACATTAATATTGTGATATAACACTTACATTTTTTGTATATTTCATATAAATAAATTGTTTTTAAAATATCAACTTAGTTTTATTCCTTTCCCTGAAGAAGACAGAAGTCAAAAAATAATGATTCATTTTATTCATCCCTTTGCTGCCATCGTAGCAGGACCTAGTGGGTGTGGAAAATCTAACTTTGTTGCAAATTTCATTAAGCATAAAAGTAGTATATGTAATGAGAATTTTTTAGAAATAACATGGTGTTATGATGAAATGCAGCCGCTATATAATATACCTGGAGTAAATTACCACCAAGGACTACCGGAATTGCATATGTTTGATGGTAAAAATCCACATTTGATTATAATAGATGACTTAATGAGGGAATCTGATGGTCGAGTTGTTGATATATTTACAAAAGGTAGTCACCATAGAAATTTGAGTGTTTTTTACATAACCCAAAACTTATTTCATCAAGGAAGAGGACAGCGCGACATTTCACTTAATTCAAGTTATATTATTTATTTTAAAAATCCCCGTGACAAAACTCAAATACGATTTCTAGCTAGACAAGTTTCACCGGAAGACACGAAGTTTATTGAAGATTCATATACCGATGCTACTAAAGAAGCTCATGGTTATTTAATGATTGATTTGAAACAAAACACTGATGATGCTCGCCGCATAAAATCTAAAATATTTGAATCTAGTAATTTTTGTACAATATATGTTCCTATGAAAAGGTATAAGTATCTTTGTAATCAGCCACTCTAAGTCAGTAATGAACCATGTATCAACGAATAACAACGCATAAGGAATTGTTATCAGCTTTACATAAATTAAAACCCAAACATCGTAGGATATTACTGAAGTCTTGTAATAATCAAGAAATTAACTGTATATGTGAATGTATTCACAATGTTTTACAAGGAAAAGTACCTTTAAAAGAGAATACAAAAACAAAATTAAAAAAAATTAAAAATCTCTTACGTAATCTGATCAGTAAAGGAAAAAGTTTTGAATACAGGAAAAATATATTAATACAAAAAGGAGGGTCCTTTCTTCCCATAATTTTGGGTACAATTCTAAGTACCCTTGTAAGTTGTTTTAATAAATCACAATGAACACAAAAAAAATGCTTCTTGTTGAGCAAGACTTTATTGATAAACTTAAACATCAGAATGAAAATAAAGCATCACCGCAAAGTAGATTGGATTTAGAAATGGAAAAAATTATATCAAGTAAATTGGATGATCGCGAAAAATGGGCGCTTTATCTACAAATTTTACAAAGATACTTACATTACTCCATGGAAGAACGTCAACCTCAAGAAATAACAATAACTGAAAAGGTAATAAATGATAATACTAATGAAAACCGGAACATCAATAATATAACTACTAGTGAAAATGAAAAAATGCTAAATGTTAAACAACTCCCAACGGGTGAAGACATCGCATATGGGTTACAACCAAAAGAAATATTAAAATTAATTCCTAAAACTTATATGAGGAGGGGTGAATTATTGATGGATACAATAGTAAATAAAACAGATCAATTGCAATGGAATAAAAATGGAACAGTTTTCATTAGTGGACAAGAGATACCAGGGAGTAATATTATAGATTTAGTGAATGACATCTTACGACCCTCGAAGAGATCTGATCCAATCGGTTGGGAAATATTCGCCAAGTTTTTAAATGATATAAATACACCGCTAACATACATTGGTAATCTGAAAAGAATCAAATATATATCTGACCTTAATAGTAAAGATAAAACATTGATTCAAGAATCACAAACTGAGGTTTCCTCAACTCCAACACAATCTAAACACATCAATAAATTGAGAAACAAAAGTGATTGGGAGAAATGGACCCCGTATTAGAGTTACATCGCATCTATTATGATATTTCACATCCAGCTGGTTACAGCAGTGTCAATAAGTTAACAAAGGCAATGAATGGAAAAATCTCAAAAAGTGACGTTTCAAAATGGTTGCAGTCTCAAGAAACATATACATTACATAAACCGGTTATAAAAAAATTCCCACGTAATAAATATATTTTATCAAATATTAATGAATTGTGGCAAGCAGATTTAAGTGATTTAAGAACTTACATAGAATATAATGATGGATATAAATATATTTTGTGTGTTATTGACGCCTTTAGTAAGTATGCTTATGTTAGAGCAATGAAAAAGAAGGATTCATGCACAATAAAAACGTGTTTTACTAGCATCTTTGATGAAGCTAAAACTGTTCCTAGACATATTCAATCAGATAAGGGTACGGAATTTGTATCTAAGGATGTCCAAACTTATTTAAAACGTAAAAATATAAATTATTACACTACAAATAATCCAGATATAAAGGCAAGTATAGTAGAACGATTTCAGAGAACATTGAAAATGAAAATGTGGCGTTATTTTACACATAAGAATACTTATCGCTATATAGATATTTTACAAGATTTGGTTAGTTCTTATAATCACAGTGTGCACTCTAGTATCAAGATGAGACCATGTGATGTTAAAATGGAAAACATTATGGAAGTTTGGCGGAATTTATATTATGATGAAAAGACTTATATTTCAAGTTTAAACAAAGTACCTAAGTTTAACGTTGGTGACTATGTAAGAATTACAAAATACAAACATGTTTTTCAAAAAGGTTATGAAAGTAATTGGAGTAATGAAATTTTTATCATTACTTCGATTATAGATCGTTCCCCGTGGGTTGTATACACTTTAAACGACTTAGAAAATGAATCAATAACAGGAACTTTTTATGAGAAAGAATTACAAAAAATAACTTTTTCCCCCACTTCCGAATATAAAATTGATAAAATCATCAGATCACGTAAAAGCGGTATTAGAAAGGAAGTATTAGTTAAATGGAAAGGATATCCTAACAAATTTAATTCTTGGGTACAGCTTACTGTCGAATATTAAAAATCTACAATGAAGGAAAGTTTCTATTTAACTTTACTCAGCAATAGTTCCACACAATATTTCCCGGGAAATATGACATCAAATTTTTCTACAAAACTACCTAAAGCCATTACATTAGAAGGAGAATGGATGGTAGGTATAGTTGAGTTTCAATATCCCTCTACTATGTTCTCCGTGCAAGAACATGAAAATATCATATACATAAGTAAAAAACTACCATCAATAACGAAGAGACCACACTAATGTATAAGAACCATATACCAGCCACCAACTACGATAATATACAAAATATTCTTATTGCTTTAAATTCGAAAGAGAAAGTTAGTTTTCGTCAGGACACCGTGTCAAAGTTTGTCTCTGTTGCAGTAAAGGATCCATCAATAATTTCACTATCTCTATCACCTAATTTGAGCTTTCAACTTGGATTTGAGCCAGATACCAATTTAGTAAATCATAATATCGGTAAACGCCCTGCTAATCTACATTTGGGGTTACCATCACAATTATTTGTGTATTGCGATATTATAGAACCACAAATTGTTGGTGATGTCATGACACCCCTATTGAGAATTATACCCTTAGATCCTGCTAAATACATATATGGTTCAAATAAAATGCATATATTTTCACCACCACATTATTTACCGGTAATGAGAAGAGAATTTGATGTTATTGAGATAGATATAAGAACAACCACGGGAACTGCGGTACCATTTCAATACGGTACATCGTGTGTGAAACTTCATTTTAAAAAAATATAATCTATATTTCCATTTTAAAATGTATACACCTCAAGAAACTTTTATATGTCCTTATGAACATTATTATTCGCAACAAGCTGGGTCTGGTATAAATGTAATCTACAAAGGAGCCTTACATCAACGTGGTCATGGTATCGGAAGTTTTCTTGGGGGGTTATTTCGAAGTGTGCTACCTTTACTCACTAGTGGTGCTAAGGTGATTGGAAAAGAAGCACTTAACAGCGGTATTGGGCTTTTGTCAGATGTTGTAGCTAGTCGTCCTATTAAAGAATCCATTAAAAATCGATTGAAAGAGGCTAGTTCTAACCTTAAACGCAAAGTTGATACCAAAATTGATAAACTTATGACTGGATCGGGTGTTAATAAGAGACGAAAATATTGTAATGAGCTCATTCGAGTTTCACCCCTCAAAGTGAAAGGCGCTTCAAAGAAAACAAGGAACAAAAATATTAATATTTCCAAGGATATATTTTCAAACTAATCATAATGTCATTTATTCATAATCATTCATGTGAGTGCGTTAAATCTGAATTGGATCTGTTTGCTCTTCCTTCCACACAAACAAGTATCGAATATGGACACTGGATACATTACAAACCAATTTCTTCATTAAGTGATGATGGACCTATCGAATTCCAAGTACCTGGTACAGGAGATGACTACATAGACCTTTCGCATACACTACTCCATCTCAAGGCTCAAATTAAAAATCAAGACGGTTCTGCAGTTAATGCAGCTAATGTAGTGGCACCAGTCAATAATTGGTTACATTCTTTATTTAACCAATTGGATGTTTACCTAAACCAAAAACTTGTGTCACCCCCAAATAATACTTATGCATATCGCGCTTTCATAGAAACTCTATTAAATTATTCATCATCCGCCAAACAATCACATTTGACATGTGGTTTGTGGTACGAGGATACAGCTGGTAAAATGAATGAAACTAATGAGGCAAACAAGGGCTTTTACAAAAGACAACAACTTTCAAAGGATGGAAAGGATGTTGAAATGATTGGGCATTTACATGGGGATATATTCAATCAAGATAAATTCCTCATGAACGGGGTCGAATTATCTATAAAATTAGTTAGATCGAGAGAAACATTTAACCTCATGTCACAGAATGCAGATAATAAGTACAAAGTATGTATAACAGATGCAACTTTAATAATACGCAGAGCAAAAATTAATCCATCAATACTAATAGCTCATCAAAAGGTTCTTGCCACTACTACGGCTAAATATCCTATTACAAGAGGTGAAGTGAAAGTCCTGACCATACCAGCTGGTGTGCAGGGTAAAACACTGGACAATATATTTTTAGGACAGGTTCCTAAGAGATGTATTATAGGTTTTGTGAATAATACAGCATTCAACGGTAGTTATGTTAAAAATCCTTTCAACTTTGAAAATTTTGGTATTTGCTCATTTAGCCTATATATAGATGGTCAACAGATACCTTCAAAATCGTTACAACCATCATTTCCAAACGATGTATTTACTAGCGCATACCACACCCTGTACTCAGGCACCGGTATACATTTTCTTAACGAAGGTAATGGAATATCGAGGGAACAATATTCAAATGGATACTGTTTACTAGCTTTTGATTTAACACCTGACTTGTCGGCTAACTCTAATGTGCATTGGAATCTTGTACGCCATGGTAGTGTAAGAATGGAAGTAAGATTCGAGAGCGCATTGACTGAAACAATTAACTGTGTAGTTTACGCAGAGTTTTCAAATATTATAGAAATAGATAAGAACAGAAATGTATGTGTGGATTATAGTAGTTAAGCAATCACTTATGTAATTATTATGATATTAAGAATAATAAAATATAATGTAATCGAATATGACATGGTTTTTATTTACCTTTATTACTTTTTTTACAAAGAGACTCATTACTTATGTTGAGATCATATTATGTGTGTTTAAATACATTGGTACAAATATGAATTGATAGTAATAAATGTAGTCAGTAAGAGAGTGAAAGAGTAGGGGAGTAAACGCGTATTAAAGTATGAACACACTAGAAGTGCAAATGAGTCTTCGTAGAATACATCCCAGCCTCCAGAGCAACGTATATCCTTCAAATCGATTGCCGATGTATGCTCAGGTGCCAGCACTTATCATATGCAATCTTGACCCTGATTCACAGCCGGGGTCTCATTGGGTGGCTATTCATATAAACGTCGAAAGAGTTGGGGAATACTTTGATTCGTTTGGACGTAAACCTATTGAAGCAATAGAAGGATTTTTAAGGAGGAATTGTTGCATGTGGAGATACAATAGCCTTACGGTTCAGGATTACCTATCGGCGGTGTGCGGAGAGTACTGTTTGGTATACATATATTACAAGTTCAGGGGGATGAGATTAGAAGACTTCCTTAGAAATTTTACGTGTGACTCAGAGAACAATGATACGGTGCTAGTAAATTTGTATAGAAATATAATGGACATATAAATAAAAGAATAATACCTGGAATAAAAATGTTTTATTTGAATATGTAACCCTTACATCTAATTTTATTATAGATAATGGTGTTAATGTAGGTATTTTTATTGTTGTTTGCTTAGACCTGTAGGTTAGGTTAGATATAGTTTATTCTATTTTTCTTTTAGAGCCATAGATCGGGTTAGTGAATGTAGGAAAGTAGATAACGATGCATTCGTACTGAGTCATTAAGTAATTAGATAATGAGTGGGGATTTCGTGCAGGAAATAGTAACTGATAAGGTGGTGATTAGTAAGTAATTAGCAAGGTTTTGGGAAAGCTATCTCTGGAACGGTTAGAGCTATCACTTTAGGAGTGAGTGCATTCGACTCCACATGTCCTGTTTAGTGGGGTTAGAGTACAAACTTTTTTTTTTTTTTTTTTTTTTTTAGGTGGGCGCTGCCTCCGAAACAGCTTTTTTTACCGAAGCAGTGGGTGAGGCAGTGCCCGGGAATCCATACTACAGACGGCAGAAGAAACAAATGATTATAAGTAACGCGACAGCTCCGACATAATAAATTACTTTAAATAATATTGACTATTACTATCGACAATCGAATTTGTCCTAATTTATAGAAGTAGTAATATTGGCAATAAACAAAAAGTATTTAAGCTGATCTGACTTTGACGTTATTCATTTGCTCTGTCACATATAATGACAATGGCAGCTGACAGCAACGCCATTGCTCCGGATAATGTGTTACGGAAAATTAAAAACAAAGCAGAAAAAGAAAAAGTAAGTTAAAGTAACTAAATTTTTAATCAAAATTATTAAATTTTAAATATAACATTTACAGCTATGTAATTTATAAGTAAATTGTAAACATAATTATCGTAAAAATATTTTATTAAATACTCAAAACCGCGTGCATTGCAGAGATAAAGCACTCAAATTAAAAGCAATTTGTTTGATATTTTGATGCTTTATAAATATTCTCTGCATGAATATTAACCTGCCAATTAATTTGTATAAAAGTTCGTATTAAAGCTTTATCAAAGTATTTTTAAAATGTCAACTTTTTAATTCGTTAATTAAAATTGTTAAGTGATACATAGACACTCACACCATCGGAAGGGATGCAATGCATGGTATTTTAAGGAGTTTTACGTGGTTTTAAATAATTTTATAATGAATATTAGTTACAATAGAATGTGGGCCTTAATAATATTTAACGGCATACAAAATTAAACACATTTATTTTATACTATCGCCGCTTACGCGATACTTTTGAATTAACCTTATTAAATTTGACGGTATTAACGCCATCTAAGTTGTGAATTATGAATTTTTTTTGCGTTAATTTAACTTTTATGCTTTTGTGTTTATTTAATTATTATGTAACTATATATTTTCCTATAGACGAAAAGTCTATGCACATCCACGGATCACTAAAGAACATACTTTTAGTAGTAAGAGATATAAAAAAATACTCAGTCCCTCAACAAAAAGCCTTGATGACGTCATCCGATGATGAAATCCAACAAACGATTGGCGCTACAACTTTATAGGTCTGTTTCGTGATTATTATTTTTTTCTAAAGAAAAGCATGTGATCAGCCTTCTACTGGACACACGCTATTGACTTGTTGGGTCAAGGCAGGCATGCCGAACTAAGTAACCTTACTTTACAGGTTCTACGAAACGTGGCAGATATATTAAACGCTCTATTCTGCGATATCAGACGTCGCACGTCAATCTTTGTTCGGCTATACGGATATCTTTGTACTGATAAGCTTAAAGAATATATTATCACCTGTTTCTCTATAAACTTGTTTAACTTGCCCCTTGGGATGTTATGATCTATATTCAATAGCTGTACGGTGTTAACTATGCGAATTAACAGAATTAGTCAACCGTATAATATGAAAGCCTCATTAATAGTAAATTTTAATTAGCAGCGACCTCATGTCACAACGTGACTGTATTCAGTACAGTAAATAAATTGTGCCTATTAAATTTATCCTTTATAAACACCGCAATTAATAATCATTAATATAATTTGATATGTATTGTTTGATGCGTATGCCAATCAAATGAAGAATAACCTGTGATTTTTAATAGCTCGTATGAGACATCGTTTTGATGACATGACATTTTTCATGTTTATTATATGACTCAGGAGGACTACGGAATATCAGAGGCTGTGACATAAGCTGTATATTAAAGTTTATTTATCTTACAGTGCCACATACTTTTCTTGGCCGGCGGCGGCTGAAATTGGTACTACCGTCGCCATTTCGAAATGTCAGACTGACATTGTTGCTGTGATTTCTTGGTGCGTAAAAAGCTTTAACTATCGAACGGTTCTGATTGCTAGGTATCTTAAAAGATATTAAATTAATAGTACAGGTAACACAACCTATCATATCAGTTGTGTCTAACTTTGTGTCACATTTATATAAGCCTAGAACTCTATTTTCTAGATACTAGTATACATTGTTTTATTAAGACATTTCAATAAATTATTAAGTTAGCTTGCATGACCTTAAATTATTCCCTTTACAAAGGTTAATTTTTATTGACTGGCAATACTAATATCCATGACAGCGACGCTGTTACCGGCCAAGAAAAGTATGTGGCAATTTACTTACGTTGCTACTCGCACTTAGACATGGACGTCAAATTTACGTAGATTTCATTAAAATTTCGTTTTAATTAAAATAACACACATTAATTAATATTTCGTTACAAGTGCTCAACATTCCTACCATGCGTGTTGGGGAATATTAAATTCATGGCATTACAAGCACCGCTCAGAGTAGCAGCCAACACCGCGTGAACACTAGTTGCTCATATTTGAATATTTTTACATTTTAATTAAAATTAGGTTTTTTAGACCCTATTGCGAGGAATTTGAATGTGTTCACTTTTGTTATGAAATTCAGATGGTCATGGATTCGTTTCTTGGTTAAATAATAATTATTTTGGGTGGGACGGCGCAAAACAAGTCACACGTTATGATATGAATAAATGTGGTCTAGGAAAGAGGGAAATTCGTACTTTAAAATATATTAAAGATTTCGTTTTATTACTTTTATATATTCTCATAATCCACGAGTCTTCTTAAACCTTTACGGAGCCTGAATCATCAAGATGTAAGTCAGGTGTTCAGCATGGAACCTTAAATGCATGGAACCTTAAATCATACGTAATACGGAAAGATTGTTATAAATTTTATTTAGTTTAAATAATTGTGATAATAATAAAATGAATATATTTTCCTATGAATCCATTCATCCATATTTTATGTTTTGCACTGTAAATAAATTATATTATTAATATAAATATCATATAGTAATCAGAATGGGTAATACATACTTGTTTTGAACATTGAGATTTATAATATTTTAGAGCGCCCTTACGTAGTCAAAGATAAAACCGTTCTTCTATAAAATTCTCGTTCCAGCAAAATCTTTAGAGTAAATTCCATACAATCTTGGTCTCTGAGAACGAAAGTCTTTCGAGCTCAAAGGGTGTCTAAATTGCTACTTAATGAGTGGGTTGCTTCTTGATTACTTTAACTAAATCAACGTTCTATATCTTGTGTTTACCATACAACAGCACTGGTGTTTTTGTTAAGAAAATAGTAACAATATTAATTAATTATTTATAAGTAATCTCAGCTAACAAAACACAAACGTTATATGAATGAACCAGAAAACATAAGTAATTATATTAATAGACAAAAGGAAAAAACAAAAGAAAACTGAAATTTAACATTAAACAAACGACAATCAATACTTAATATTTCAAAGAAAAAACTAAAGTGACTTTGACTGCTAAACAAAGTCAAAGTCTTCCCGCCTCTTCAAATAAATATTATTGGCCGTATGATCCTTGAAGGCTTGATGAGCATTGTTTTGAATATTCCTTTAATCCTCCAAGATGATTTCTATAAGTTATGGTCACCTAGTAACTATTTGGTACGTAGTCCGGTAATTAAGGTAAAAATGACGATGGAGTTTTATAATTCAAGTAAGCCCCTGTTGCTTTTGAGATATCGCCATTCTAGGTATACTCAGCAAGTGATTTTACACTTCGATACCCGGCTACTATAATTCCCATGCGAGATCCTCTGGTGGTAGTGGAAACCAGAAGTGAAACGATTCTGAAAGTGCTAGGAAACTCTATCAGTAAGTATCCAAGTCTGAACGGTTTCCACAGATAAAAACTATTGTTTTTTAATAAGTACTTGTTATTATATTTTTGTACCTCCCTCTTATTGTAGATTTTATTCAACCCCTCCCCTCCCAATTTTTAATGTGGTTCTTACTAAAAGCTAAGAAGGTATCTTTTAGCAAATTGAATTCTATATTACTCAAATCAAAAAAATAAATGAAATTGAGTTTAGGTATGGAGTTCCAAAATGGATTTAGGGTAACCGTTTTCCTTAATTTTTTTCAATCAAAAAAAATTGCGTTTATTTGCCGAACCCCCTTAGATTAAATGAGATTTGACTCACCCCTCCCTCCTCACGTAATTTATGGACGCCCCTAAGTACTTGTTATTATATATCTATCTTTATGTCAAGAAGATATATGTCTCATTGATGATAAATGAAAATCACAAAACATTTTAAGAGTTACTCGTGATTATTAAGTATTTTAGTTAAATGTATTGTTGGTAACTAAATCTAATGTAATCTCGTTGCCCTTGTGGCTTCAGCGTGCGAATCTCCTCCCTGAGAGCTTAGGTTCGATCCCTAGCTTCTGTCTAACACTCGTACGGTGGAAGAAAAGCATCGTGAGGTAGCCGGCATGTGTCAAAATCCAAAAATCAACATGTGCCCGACAGAAAGCAGATCACCTAGTGTTTTATGAAATATTATTTCATGATCAACGGTTGCAATCCAAGACCCATGTAGGGTTGCAGCGACATTGGTTTCTTATTTATTATTAGATAGGAGTTAGTTCTGTCACGATCTTCAATTAATGTCTAGTAGCTTGTCGGACACATCTAAGAACAGACGTGATGGCCATCGCTTTTTTGCAATATTTTTTTCCCTTCCTTTATAATATAATCTCCCTCTATATTGATTGTGAAATAGTCAAAAAGTTGATTATAATCTCACAAAACGCGTATATAACTATGCTAACCGATTTGAATTTCGATTCTGCAGAGTCCTTAGGCCTACAACGCACTAGCGGCTGGCCGCGATGCGGTGTGCCGCAATCGTCACTCGTCAAGTGCTTCTTGAAATATTCCACATGATGGACATTGAAGAAGTTGCGGTAGTTATTTATTTATATCATCGTAGAAAATATCGTCAAAAAACTCTGCGTAGTCTCTAGCGCAAGGAACAAGCGATGACTGAGGCGGGTAGGACGTGGTATTTGCGGCTAACCGTGCCGAGTGCGTGGAGGGGATGCGGCGCGCCGCATCATTCAACCGGTGCGGCTCGCCGCAGCTCCAGATCAACCGGAGCGGTTGACGGTTGTCCGCAAGTCAGTGCGTTGTTATCGTGCGGTTTCATGTAATAATCGATGTGCGGCCTGCCGCAGCGGCACACCGCATCGCGGCCAGCCGCTAGTGCGTTGTAGGCCTTAGTACATATTTTGGTATGAGTCTGCGATTCTACTCTACTCTACTCTCAGCCACACTCTCAATATCAGAGTGTATTATACGCACACACACACCCATTTACATTCATATTCATTCATGCTTACTTAAGGTATTTTGTTTGATTAGATGTAATATTAAGAGTAATTAAAAAATATGTTTTGTAATCTCGTTATCTACAACACAAGAACTCCGTAGCGATGGTTGAATCTTGTCACAACCATATTTCTGTCTTGAATAAAGTTTTATTATTTAAAGTAACCAGCAACCTAAAATCGAAATTTCACTTGAAGATCAAGTAGGAGGCCCTTAGTGCCATAATTGTGAATTAAAAACATTACTTACAAATTATGGCTTCAAAATATTGTAATTGCAACAATTAAGTAAGATTTATGTTGTGAAAATATTTTGTTTTCCAAAATTTTAATCTGTATGTAGAATGTTGGAATTTATGTAACAACGGTCACAAAGGTGAATTATCAATAAATAATATCATTTTTAATTTTGTTTTATCAACAATTTAATAAATAGTACAAACTTTTTATTTAAACTCGATGCAGTCATATTGTCAGTTGTATAAAAAATAAAACTGGTTACTGTAACAAAATTTATACTAAAGTCCTGATTTTGGGAACCAAGTAGGTAATTCTCTACAGGATATGTGCTTAGATTTTGATTCATTTCAGGTGACTTGGTCCAAGTTATAGGCTGGAGGAGGGAGAATGTTACGGTCTTACGGGATGACCTGTAATCACTGACTGGCCCCGCAGTGGCTTAGGTAGAGAGGTTGTATTATATATTATAGAGGTTGAGTTGTTAGTGCGTTTCAGGGTAATGTCGTCATCACAGTGATTGTGGCCACCGGTTTTTGGTGTCGCTACAGGTTTATAAACTGCCTGAATATTTATTTATTTATTTATTAACTAAAAACAATTAAGATTTACAAAATTTACAGTACAGGGTAGCATTACCCTCTTATCCCCTCCAGGTACACTCTGAAACCTGGTATACTGTATACCACCCCCATAAGCTTCCCAAACAGGTCGCTCTCCGGTGAAGAGTCGAGAAACCCATTAAGCAGTGAGAGTAACCGGGGAATGGGCGCTTGTTGTCGCTGGACAGTGCGAGCCGAACGCACAGCGAAAAGGTTATGTTTCCGGCAGCGGCAATCTTTGTCCGGAACGTATAGCCTCATGATCTCTCCCAGCAAGTATGCGCTTTCCGTTTCATTCTTAATTACACTCAAACCAAACCTGACCACCGAAAAATCCCTACGAAGCTCTAATGAATTATACCCTAACATGATGGGGGCATCAAGAACTTAGTAGGGTAGAGGTAAGGAAAGAAATTGTATCTTCTTTTATACAGATTTCTCAGGAACTTCTTTTGCACTCGTTCAATCATATCCCCATAATACCTTTCATAGGGGGACCATATGACGCAGCTGGTTTCGAGAATTGGCCTTACTAATGATGAATATAGCGCCCTAGTGGCAGTGTCCGTCAGACCAACCGAATTTCTCAGGACAAACCCTAATCTCCTAAAAGCAGCATCCGTAATCGTCCGAATATACTCCGCAAATGAAAGATCGTGCACAAACAGGACACCCAAGTCGCGGACTCTGTCTACGCGCCTAATAACTTTCGATCCTATGCTATAGTCGCAGAGTATTTTATTCGGAGAGGCACTAAATATATCGGTGGTAATTGATAAAATTTATACACAAATATGTGATAAGCTAACTAACATTTAAGGCATTTTCCTCATCGTACAGGGAAGTTGCAAAGCATAAAGCATGAAAAATCCCTTAATGCATTGCTCAACACACGAACCTAGGATTCATCACAAGCTTGATACTGTCCTTTCTATGTTTCATCTAACGAGTGCACGTCTTAGACTCAACCGATGACGTGAGTCAGACAAGTCACGGAGGAGAGGAGAGGAGAGGTCTGACAGAGGACAAGCAAATACTAATGAAACAGAATTTATGGCATAGAAACATAACTTCGCTGTAGAATGATAACCTCCTATGTCCAGAGAACCAAACATTACAGGAAACGAAAACAAAATTTCTTTTCGTCAATGTTTGTTATATTATTATTATATGTCTTTGTCCATAGTTTTAGATGGTAAAAATCACTTATTTATTAATAACAGAAATAAGTCCTTACTTCATGATTATGCCAGTTAAATGATATACGAGGTTATCATTCTACAGTAACGATAATTGCCATAAAGATTGATTTATAAAGATGTTAATATTGTACCATTCCTAATATGGCATATTACTTGTTGCCTCGGGGAATATAACTCGCTTGTTAATTACAGAAATTGGTTTAATAGAGTGACAGTGGTCACTCTGAGGGCGTTACTTAATTAGCCGCTCCAATAGGTTCATTACTCTAATTAATCTTTGATTCAATCTGTCTTAGAGGAAAAATACAGAAACCTTTTTCGGTATACAGTAGTGGCAAATGTACTCAATCTTTATGAAAAAGGCCACATTATAATGTCAGTGCCTCTAACCGAATATGACCTTATTTATTTATGGTTATAAAACAAAATAAAAATATTTTTTTTTTGAGGCAAACGGGCTCACCTGATGGTAAGTGATACCGCCGCCAGAAGGCTCGCAAGCGCGCTGCCGGGCTATTAAGAATTGGTGCCCTATTTTCTTGAAGGATCCTAAGTCGAATTGGTTCGGAAATACTTCAGTGGGCAGCTGGTTCCACACAGTGGTGGTGGGCGGCAGAAACGAAAAGAAACGCTCAGTTGTGGAACGACGGACGGCGAAACCGATGGTATTCTGCCTTGACATCCGATAGTGAAACTCATTTTCTCGCTCACTCATATTCGTTTTAAAGTCTTTTAGAACTAGTTTAGTATTTTATTTATAGATATAAATACCTGCATTTATCTCTAGTTATGCATCAAATTAGTGCAGTCCAAAGCCTGGAGCTGTTCAAGTATTAGAGTTTTTAGAAGTGCGTTTGTGAGTTTCACAATGATGCACTCCTAAACCTTATTATACCAAAAAAGTCGTGAACTCTAGCCGAGGCAAATATGTTCAATGCTATACAATAGCACGTTCATTACGGTAGCTTCATTACTTTTTTAAAAACCTCAGCCTGTTTTAGTGTACATTATACGTTACACATAATATTTTGAATTTTTGGAAACGGTTAAATGTAGGTAAATGCGGAAAATATGTTACCTACAATAATTATTTTTCCTTGTCACAGTTTAAGCAGTACAGTCTACATATATACACTACGTAAACACAGTCGCTGAAAAGCTTTGCCTTGTCTGTAGGGTTAACGTAGGAAAATATATTTCAATCTGGGCGATTTTTTTTAATATTTCACAGCCAATATAATATTTTAACGGTAATTTTTTCGTGTTGTAGTTTTAACTTGCAGAGTTACTTTTAACTGGAATCAAAAAGTTAGTATAGTGCGTGTTTTTAGGTAAAAATATCCTTACCGATTATTGCTTTTAATTAATATAATTAAATAAGTCCCCTTAATATTAATCGTATAGATAGTTTTTCATGATATTTATATTCAATTATTTTGTGGTGATACGGTATTATGGTACAAGAGAATAGTAATAGCATAATTTAATATTAAACCATTAACATTAACGGGTGCGCATTCTGAATATGAAAGTTTTTTGAAGCATGAAGCTTTTTATTCATCACGCGTAATATTGTGTAAATTTTATTATAACAAAATTCTAAATTCGGCCTTTGTACCAGGCTTATAGAACATGAACGGGACATGTCATCATTCAGCTTAACTTCAAAAAGGACAATTCCGACGTCAAATGGAAGGACATCTATTGTGCCTTCACAAAAGACTTCTCTAAAATGCATCTCCGTCCTCCATTCATCGCTGATAAATTGCGGCTTGGGGAAACAATACGTAAAAAAACTTAAGATACAGTATATAATATGATAGTGAAGAAAGATTTACGAGTTTCATTTATAGGAAATGTACCTTTATCGAGTTCATAGGCGTTTAGTGTTTAGAATTTATAGTTAATAAATTTATAAACAAGGTATATCAAGCAAATTTTTTTGGGCGACAATTTAAGAAGTAACAGTAACAGTAACTGAGCAACTAAAAAAATTAAAATACAAAGGATACGAAGTATAACTACAATAGTAAATAGGTTGTCTTATTTCTTAAGTATATCTATAAGTATATATATATAAAATTCTCGTGTCACAGTGTTTGTAATTAAACTTCTCCGAAATGGCTCGACCGATTTTTGTCTGCATATCGGTTAGGTCTGCGAATCGGACAACATCTAATGCAGCATACAAAAATACTTACAAACCTCAATTTTTATCTACCCTCTAATATCAACCCCTATTTTACATTATAGTAGATAGTTATTTTTATTGAACTAAAATTATATAAGTACGTAGCAAAACAATGTTTGCCGGGTCAGCTAGTTTTCATATAAAATTAAATTGTTCAATAGAACCTACTATCGAATCTCTATAATCTGTGGTCAAAGACTTATGCTTCAACTCTTTGCTAAGAAACCAATTGAAAGTGGGTTAAAAATACCAGTTTTTAAAGGATTTGTGCGGGCTAAAGTTAAATTAGTAGCAATTGTGTTCTCAACACAAAGTAGCTCTAGAGTTCTTTAAGTCAATTAATTACTTTCTTTCTAGATCTATATTATTAGTGTTTAAGATTGTTTTAGCAGTGTTGGCGTAGTGGCTACAGCGTGAGATTCTCATTCCTGAGGTTATATGTTCGATCCCTGTCTGCACCAATAGACTTTCTATGTTTCAACACTCACTCGTACGGTAAAGAAAAATATCGGCCTTAGATTCAAAAAGTCGGCGGCGTATGTCAACACCAGAAGGCTGATCACATATTTGCCGATCACGATCATGAAACAGATACATAAATCAGAAACAGATTATTTTATAAAATACTAGCTGATCCGCCAAACGTCATTTTGCCATGTATATCATTTATAATAAAAAATAAGGGTTGATTGTAGAGGGGTGAAAGTTAGGGGTTGTATGTATTTTTTTATGTTGTATAATAAAAAAATAAAAAATAAGTAATTTATCTAAAACTTAAAAAAAAAAATTTAGGGGTGGACTACCCTTAACATTTAGGGGGATGAAAAATAGATGTTGTCCGATTCTCAGACATACACAATAAGCACACAAAATTTCATGAGAATCGGTCAATTCGGAGGAGTATGGCAACGAAAACTGTGACACGAGAATTTTATATATTAGATTTTAACTTTATTGTAGACCTCCCTAAATTTTGTTTGTGTACAAAATAATATATTAATAATAATATATTATTTTATGGCTGTGTTTTATATCGTTGCCACATTATTAATATTCTACTTAAATGAATACCCGCGTTCTGTCATAAAACAATAGAAATTCAGTAACTCATTAATACTTGTAAGATTACTCATTTTAAACTTACAAAGTACGTTCAAGCCGCATTTATTGAAGTAATAATTCACTTCATAATCTACGGCATGAATCACAAAGATTTTAATTATAATTCAATTTGCGATGTTTCACTTTCACTGTTTTAATTAAAACAATATTTTATGACTATATTAAATCAGTTTTATTATACATGTTATATTTTCTATATTAAAATAGTGTAAAATTCACCAAATATACATTTAAAAGTATATATTGTATGTTATTATCTGAACAAATAGGTTATACTTCCAACATACATACAATATTCTTAACCTACAAAGTAATAATTAAAAATTGATAAATAGAAAATTTAAACAAATTGACAAAGTTGGGTCTCTGTGGCATGTATGTATTTATTAGATATTCGTTTGCGGCTTTGGGAAGCACACCCAAAAAAAATTAGCGGTTAAATGTTTTTGTATATTTTCTTTAAAAATATGAATTATGTAACTCCTTTCTTTTATCAATAAAGGCGTTCAAACTACATAAAACTAGGTACCATAGTTTTAGTTGCTTTAAATTTACCTATCAGTACGTGTTTTAAAATCTTTTAAGGATTTTTTTGTATTATGTGTATTAAAGACCTTCGATTGTGATTATGGTACTAAAAGTTCCTATAAAGATTTTTATTTGAAATACAATGAATTTTTTGAATGCCCTTCACCTTTGGGCATTCTCCAACTTTACAGTGAATAAAAAGAATCTTCAAAATGCTTAGAACGTTTTATATATTTTTTTAAATGCTATTTAAAAAAAGCTCAATTCCGTAAGAAATATTATGCTTTTTAACAATTAAATATAAATCGATTCCCCAAGTGAGAGTTTTTATTAACGTCTGTAGTTTACTTTAATAAAAACATCATTTCTTTTCAAGACAACAAAAGTCACCCTCGATCGCTGTCTAATATTTTTTATGGGGCAGGGGGAAATGGTGCAGATGGGTTAAGAGTTAAGTGCTAACTACTATCCATAGACACCTGCTACACCAGGAGAAGCATGTGCTTAGTCAGCCTTTTAAGCACGGTCGTTTCTTGGTTTACAATAAAAAATATTAGTTTATTATATAGATGTGTCTACGAAATATATACGAGCTAATATAAAATATGGATCCTTAGATAAGACAGTGGGATTTAATGAAAAAAATGAGACTCGATATTAATAACCTAAGATACGGTATTGGTCGACGCTCGCTGCATACTGATTGTTGCATGCCGATTACGTGATCTGGTTTGGTATAAGACATATTTGTTATAAGTAACGGATTCCCTTTATATTGAAGATATATTAAATCTTGTAATAGATATCGCGTTATTAAATTATCCAACTGAGTGTTTCCTTAGGCAATTTCTTCCGTCAACAATAATTGAACAAGCTCTCTGTTAAAGGGTTTTTAAACCAATACAATTTAAAGTCCTTTAAAAAAGCGTATGTATCAGCGGTGTCACTTCATAATGGTTGAGCCTTCTACCCGTTTGCCCTGTATATATTATAAAACACAGGGCAATCATTAATAGTATAAAATCATATTTTAATGAATTAATTATTATTTTAGAATCTCGTTTTATAAAGGTCACTTATGCCTGGTTACTGAATGATCTTGACTTTGAGAATAGCCAAAAACTGAAGCGATACAAGTTGCAAGACATGACTTATACAAGATACTTATTAAAAATATTAAATTACCCAAATTAATTAAATCCTAAAGGAATTTTACAATTTGACGATAACATTATGTCCGTAAGTACTTCGGATTTGTGCGCCCGCCCACACCTGATTGGTATGTAAGTAATTTTATACCGTACAATTATTTATATATAAGTTTATACAAATAATAGTAGGTATATAACTATTTACGCAAAAGTTGAACAAAAGGCGACTATTAGCCTACAAATGTTACGTGTTTTGGCCCAATGAGCAGCATTGTTACGCGCCGCCGACTTGAGAATAGTCTCCGATGAAACTTTCGTGATTGGCGTTCAGTATATGACCTTCTATATATGGGATGTTATTCCGTATGATATTTTTTAGCAATTTCTTTTTTTAATTTGTCAGCTATATATATATCTTAGTCATCAAATCAGTCAAAGCTATGTTAATATTTAGTGCCTATCTAAACTTATCTATCGGTAAACGGTTATTTTTTTATTTACAGTTCGTCCTTCGACAAAGGCCTCCACTATTTTTTTGAAGTGAAACTTCTTTATCGAGGTTGGAAAAAAATTTAGTGTAACATTTTTTCGTTACGCGTCACATTTTACGGTTACGCGCCATGTTGCTTTTTGATGTCAAACTTCTTTATCGGCGTTGGAATGAAACTTCTTTATCGACGTATGGGAGAAATTTTGTAGCAAATCGTCACGTTTTTCAATGATAGTAATAATTCTATTACAATTAATGAAATTCTATAATAATCTTCGTAGTAATAAGGTAAAATGAAATATTTGTATTCATGTCTATGATAATAAAAGCCTTTTGTTAAACTTTATCTAATTTAACGAATTTCTGTAAAGTTGCATATAGTAGATCATTTTTCGAAAAATAAAATCTTATTTCTTAGTTTCACTTCTTACGTGTGTACACCTAGTAGGTACACGCACAATTTTTTTTTAATTTAACCATTCTCTAGCGGTTCGAATCCACATTGGACCCTCGTTGGTCCTCCAGTCTTCTTATCGGCCTACCTCTCTTTCGTTTGCCACTTTGTGGGTACCACTTTGTTACGATTCTGTTCCGATTTTGCTTATTTACTCTCATCATATGACCTCATAAAATATAATAAAAAACTATCAAATTATTTATGTCACAATATGTCAAAAAACAGCAGCAGTGTTGGCCTAGCTTACACCAAAGGGCTTTATGTATATGTGCGCAAGACTTATTCGTACGGTGAATGAAACCTACTTGCCTATTAGAAACAAAATAAGATACACAAATCTGAGTCCTGACTTAAAAGACTGACTTTTTACAAAAACCAACCACTGTTTTTTTGTCTATGTCAAAAATAAAGTACAAATTGTATGTATATGCCTGCGTCTGTCTGTATAATGTGTAAGAGGTTCCCGAGTGAAGTAAAAAAATAAAATATACAATTGCAAAATTTCTATGTCGTTGTGGAATAAAAGCCGCAATTTTGTTCAATATTTATATATACTATAAGTCTTAATAAAAATCTATATAAACTCAACAGGTATTATAAATCTTTCAACAGTACAAATATTATTAATTTTAATCAGAAAGCAAAAAGCATATGAATATTTGATTTTCTATTTATAGCCCAGACTTGACCTTTTTTTTACTAAAACTAAACAATGTTTTCGAATTAAGCACCCTATATATCACTATGTATCGCATACAAATAACAATATATATTAAATTTATCGTGACGGGCATCCTCGAATCACGATATTGGCAAACTTTCTCTAGACAATTGAGTTCTTGCAGTTTTTCCTACGTGATACGATTAATAACCAACTACAATTAAGAGTGTAAGGAGAAAAATCTTTTCTATACACGTTTCTATTTCCAATGTAAAACTCTTTTCATAACTCCGTACCGCTGAAATCCGAATAAAATAACCACTTTTATTTTTAAAGATAAGGAGGTGATTAGCCTTCTATGTATGTACATCTCATTAATTTTTGGGTTTGAGACAAGTAAACGATGGTTGCCTTCACCGTAGGAGCACATATAAAATTCTATTTTTAATTGGTGCACACAATCCAAGCGTACGTACGCCTTCATCCCTGTGGTTATTGGTGGAATTTTTGAGAAGATTCTATAAATCTTCTTCTTTCTTTGTCATCCTAGTTACTCAAACTAAAAGTCTTCTATACGTACCTACGGCTCGCCTATCTGCTACTTTGAATAGTCCAGTGAATAGGCTGTCTCGCTCTTACAACTTCATTACTAACATCGATGAAAATATTGATGTGTTTGACGCTCTTAATGAGGTTTAAGTTTTCATTTAGTTTAGATTAATTTTGTTATTTTTATTTTATATTTTTATCTAACTTGATTGTAAATAAAATGTTTCTTATCTTTTTAGTTTTAGTTATTATTAATTTTTAATTTTTATTCAGTGTTTGTTTGTTTTAATTTTTTCCTTTGATAGGTTACTCATGTTCTAATATAATTGATGTGTGTTAAATTTGTGATGTCATATTTTCTTGTATTTTTTAGGCACACATTATATACACATTGCTTTAGAACGTATAAATAAATAAATAAATGTAAAAAAATACCTAACACGCGTAGTAATTAAAAAATATTCATTCACACTACTGTATGTTCGTATGTTTTAATAAATGTTATGCGATGTATTTTGTTTAAAATTATAACCATCTAAAGATAGATGAATTGAATAAAATTATAAATTTATTAAAAATCTTCCATAATACCCTTCAACTCAACTCAAATTTTGTTTTAATGAAAAAAGGTAAACGGTATTCAATGGTCATCTTAAAACCAGCTGCAAACAAAAACGACTAAATTAATTACTTCATCATCCCCGCAGAAGGGTAGGCATTAAAAGATTAATTCGGAAAGAATCCCGAAGGACTTTTGTATAGGAAATCTTATTTACTCCAACCGAGTGCTTCGGTATGGTCTATATGAAGAAAAATCGGCTTAAGCGATTGGAACATTGAGTTTAAGCGTATAATATGAATTCAACGTCATACAATCTATTTTTCTTCACTTTCTTCGTCCAAAACTTTTTCTCTTTCAGAAGCCCTTACAACTTTAACCACATTCTTAGAAACAAATTTCTCACTAACGATTGAAAACCTCAAATGACGAATTGTAATTTTTTTGTATTATAGATAAATTAAAAAAATATATATAATTTTTATTATATTAGGTCCTTACATATGAAATTGGCGTTTTGTATGGGAGGAACAAAAAGTCGAATATTTTTAAATATAATATATTTAATTAATCAAAGTATGAACCATTGTTTTCTATGCACTTTTGCCATCTCATAGGTAGTTCATTGATCCCTTTACTAAAAAAAACAGTCGGACGGGAATCAATAAAATCTGTGAAGGCGATTTGGACTGCCCCATCAGAGTTAATTTTTTTCCCTAGCAAGAAGTTGTCCAAATTTCGAAAAAAATGGTAATCTGTTGGAGCAAGGTCCGGGGAGTACGGAGGATGTCTTAAACATTCCAATTGAAGCTCTTCTAATTTGGTAGCCCTCTGTTGTGTAGTCTGTTGTGTAGTGTGTGGTCTAGCGTTGTCGTGAAGTAGCAGTGGCGTGGAGCAATTGACCAGCCTAGGTTGTTTAGCCGCTAGCTTTTCCATCATGGTTTGCAATTGGACAATAGATATCAGCCGTAATAGTCTGGCCAGATGTGAGCAATACCGGCACTAGTCCACCAAACGCTTACAAGTAACTTTTTTGGGGTTAATTTTCGCTTGGGGCAGGATTTGGTTGGCTGGCCAGGATACAACCATTGCGCTGAGCGCTTCCGATTATCGTAAAGAATCCATTTTTCATCACAGGTAATGATTCGGTTTAAAATACCTTCATTATTGTGCCGGTTCAGTAATGTAACGCAGCAGTCGACGCGCGTTTGCCGGTTTGCTTCAGTCAATTCACGAGGTACCCATCTTTCAAGCTTTTTAATCTTCCCAATTTGCTTCAAGTGAATTAAAACAGTTTTATTACTAACACCGCAGCCTGCAGCTAACTCGGACGTGGTTTGCGATGGATCCGCTTCCACAATAGCCTTCAATACTTCATTATCAACTTGGGTCTCAGGCTATCCACGGGGCTTGTTCTGCAGGTCGAAATTTCCAGAACGAAAACGTTGGAACCAAAAACGCACTGTGTTTTCTTTTGCAACATGACCGCCATACACATCATTCACCCTTCGAGTCTTTTCCGCAGCACTAGTGCCACGGCGGAACTCGTACTCGTAAATAATGCGATACTTTAAGTTTTCCATTTTGTAAAATGAGCGACGCAAACAGAAAAAAACAAATGAATGACGGTCATCGAAGCACAAATACATGAGTAAATAGCTGTACAAATTTTAATTTGGAATTCTTAACCAAAGAGGAGATATTTGAGGTCAAAGTGGCCAAAACGTAAAACGCCAATTTCATATGTAAGGACCTAATATATAATATAATACGCGTATGAGGCGCGTACGTATTATTTGCTTAAACACAGTTGTTTCCGGTTTATTTGCAACTATGCACACTACAATATCAGCTCTCTAAATTTTATTCTTACAACAACCAATCCTATACTTCGGTAACAAAGATTCAGTGCTTGAAAAAGATCACGGCTACAAAAGCAAGGCACAATTGTCTCATACAAATAATCTAATATAAAAACATGGATCCATTGGAGCGTATGGTCTTCCAATGAATGCATCAATAGGATTTAAAAATCAAAACTTTAAAAACAGCGAGGGAGACGCTTTTCGCTCATAGCATGCACCGTAATTTAGCTTCGAATTTGATCGCACTGTCGACTCGGACATTCCACAGTTGCTTTTTATTAAAATCGGAATTGACGATATTTCCTTACGTTCAATTCAAGTAAGAACAGTCTACTGTTAGAGTAATTCTGTGAAAACCAAATGGACCGATCGCTTAAACAATTTTTCAATAAACTTCGAAAGAAATACATAGGAACTTTCTTTCAAAGGTTTTAATTACATTTAATTTAACGTATGTTTAGATTGTCATAACACATGTCATGTCATGACACTGAAATGCAGGGGATTACAATAGTATTGTAACACAGACGAATTTAAAGGAAATAATGTTCAACATTAGGTAAAGAGGCATCTTTTGGGAATTTGCTGTTAAAATAAATAAAATAAAATAAAATAAAAAAGCCTTTTATTTCCAGTATTTAAAGTTTACACTTCTTACAATTTATTTTAGTGTTAGTTCATGTAGTTTAATCTATGTTAGTATAATTTCTCTTTCCTTTACTTAATTGTATGTGCACCTAAATTTCTATATATATATAATTTATTTAGTCTACTGGAACCCCAAGTAGGGTGTAGGCCTCCTCCAGTGACGCCCATTTGTCTCTGTCTTCAGCTACTTTACTCCAATTTTGACCAGCTATCGCTTGAATGTCGTCTTCCCATCGTGTAATAGGTCTACCTTTTGTTCTTTTGCCTAGTGGGCCTTTCCAGAAAGTTACTTTTTTTAGTCCATCTATGATCAGTTAGCCGGGCAACATGTCCTGCAATTTGCTGTTAAGGTCACACAAAAAGTTGTTAAAAGAAATAGGTAGTAGTGTTTAATCATTCGGGTTACCTATACCATTCACGTAATCTATTTAATACCTCCGACGACTACATAGTCGGGGAATCATCTGGAAAACAATAAAAAAAAAATGTTTTTAAAAACGTATTGTAAAAATCCAACAAAATATATCAGTTAGTACAATAGATGGCGTTAATCAACATTTCAACAGACTCACATTATTAAATAGTCATCCGTCAGCTTGATGTGGCAGTCTTACGCTAACTACGACTGCTGAAAAGCACGATACGTCGGGCTATAAATAATATTAATCATTCCCTGGCGCCTAACGCTGCTCTAATAATTTACCACTACCTTTTATTTTATTTTTAAGTAGTATTTCAAAACTAACGTAATTTTTTAGAAAGATTGATCGCTTAATAAATAAAGAAACAAAACGACCGAAAAATGGCGCCATTTCCTAACATTTTATAATCATAATCGCAGAGCGCCAACAAAGGAACGAAACTATGGTCCATAATGTGAGGTTGACAAAACTTTTCCATTACCAGTGCGAGGGAAATACATAACTGATGTCATAATATATCCCTGGGGGGGGGCATTTGCCCCCGTTTACACCGGGGTATCCGCCAGAGAGCAGGGGGCAACATCCACGTGAGAACTGAGGGATTCGTGTCGACGCTGGTCAGTAAAGTTTAATGACGTGGCCATAAAATATGCGATGCTTATTAAATTTTTCATTAAAATTCAATCTTTATGGACTAACACATAGCCTTTATTAGTTGTGAAATGAAAGAAAAACACGCTTTTAACCTGGGCATTGAATACTTTCATTATGCATTTATTATTAGCTAGATTTAAAATGTACTCATAATGAAAATATTTATTTAGCAAATCATAAAACCAAATATTTGGAAAGATGAAAAGTATAGTGTATTATAATGGTTTAATTTTTCTGTGGTAGTAATATATAGCATAGCAATTGTTGTAAAGCTATGAGGAAATTGTATGAGACAATGTTAGAATAAATAAACAAAGAATTTTAAATACCTGTTAGATAATTTGTGACTTAAATTATGAATGTCCTATAATTATAACAACAACTGGCAACTCTGTGCTAAACAACTTTCCGAACAAATTCGACTTTGGGTCGTTTAAGAAAAGAGCGTACCAATTCTCAATAGGCCGGCAACGCACTCGCAAGCCCTCTGGCATTTTGAGTGCCCATGGGAGGCGGGACGGTATCACTTAACATCAGGTGAGCCTCCTGCCGATTTGCCTGTTTTGTAAAAAAAATTACCATAGATCGCGTCAGTCTTGAAATTATATGTCTTTATATATTTAAGCTATTGAATCGTTTGTTTGTCATTGTCTATCATTAACTTCTTTTCTTCTTCTGTCTCTCTTAACATATGCTCCCAAGGTGAAGGTAAACATCGTAAGGTCTCAAACAAAAATCCGCATAGAAGGGTTGCGTTACTAGATTTAATTACTTTTATAAAGCTTGTGAATGAGCCTTGTTATCTTAGCGATGATGAGCGATTGCTTTATCCGGACGTCTCATTTAAAGTTGCTATCGTGAGTGATTATTATGATAGACATAAATGATTTCTTACTTATAATATTTTAAATGAATCGCCTCTTTTACAGCCCCGTTGTAAAAGTCCGGTGTCCACCACATAGCAGTAGATAACGCGTAAACCTCAAGCGGCTGAATCCCATTAAACCAACGGCTGACACGGCAAGCTTTCCGCTCGTTTTATTTCAAAATACAACTATAATTTATGTAAATAAAATGATGTTACCTTATTTCGTAGTCTTTACTAAGAAAACTGTACTGTGGTTTATGTATAAAAATAATTCAGCCTTACCATTACTTGGCTTATTAGATCTATTACGAGTGTGTGACAGTGTGTGTGTTTAAAGAACAACGTCAAAAATTTCCAGAATTTTACGCAAACGAACCATTCTTCCGAATGGAAATTTTAGTTAAAATAGAAACAGACTTTTCAACACAACAATGTATACAACACAAGACCAATTTAAATTATAACTAAATCCTTTGGATAAGAAACTATCGTGTTTCTTGTTCGACGACTTGCACATCGTTTCGGTATCAGGGGTTATTCATCGGACAGTTAATAATAACGGTGTAATTTATATATAATAAAAACAACACATTAAGAAGGAAAACAACTGCTAATCAAGTTATGTATACACATACAAAGCAGAAGCATATCAATGATTAAACATCGCCCATGTACATACACAATAGCCGATAGCTAGTTTTACCGATGTTACAAAAATCCAACAGTAAAAATTTAACTTTTCTTCTGCCTACAAGTCACGTAGCTTCCACGTAGCTACACTACGAGATTGCTACACCGGTGCTGCATAGTGCGGCGTCATACCTCAGATATTAAATCTTAAATACGTAAATCCTATACTCATATTATACGTACCAAATTGTATACAATATATTGTGCATATCAATATTAACATATATTAACAAAAACGACTTTTTAAATCTAGCTTTAGTTCTTTTCAATCGCCAAAGTTATATTTCAATGTATGCTAAAATAAACAATGCGCCATAAATACAGAACTTAATGCGTTTTGAGCTATAATAATATCCCGCGACATCGCGTTGTCTCTGCAGTTCTTCGAAAACTTTTTAAATAAAACCATATTTATTGGGCTCAATCGATTTTGTGCCAGCGCAGCCTCGTGACGTGTTCTACAAACGTTTGCCAAGATACTTCGATAATTTTACTAAAAATTTTAAAGCTATATAAGACTATATTTGGATAATTGTATTGTGAATCTTTTCTATAGAAAATATCACAAATATTTATAAGAAACATGGTTGCCTTTTAAAATCCGCGGTCGCTATTGTTTGTAAATATATTATTGTATGGATAATTGTATGGTGACTCTTCTATCTTCTATAATATAAAAATGAATCGCAAAATGTGTTGGTAAGCGCATAACTCAACAACGCCTGGACCAATTTGGCCAATTCTTTTTTTATAATATTCCTTGAAGTACGAGGATGGTTCTTACGAAGAGAAAAATTAAAAAACATTGAGTGAAAAAGTCTAAAAACAACACTTTTCTATATTCCCATACAAAATATTCGTAATAATACTTAAAAGTCAATTTGAACTTTCATACCATATCAAAAAGTTCAAGTGTTAGTGGAGGGGTTCCGGGAAGGTAAATTTTTCATTTTTTGACATAATGTATTTGTTGTCTTATCAACTTTCTTTTTTTTATCTTACTAGCTAGACCGGAATAGCAGAATAAGTATTAAAAAAAAATAAAGAATCGACTGTTAGGCGGTACGATGTTCGCCAGCCCAGCTAGTTGTATTTAGCCGTTAGAAGCAATCAATGACTACATTCCTATTAAAAGCCGCGGTTCGCTCTTGTAGGGCCACAAATTTATTGAGAAAAGATTTTATTTAATATGAAACCTATTAGTATACAATTTTAATATAAATTATAATGTTTATAGAAAAGAGGACAACGGAACGAATGAAGGAAAAAACAACACACCATGTCGATCAAGAATCTCAAGAAAGTACCAGCCCACGCCAGAGAGTCATTATCTCTTTCCTTGGAACTGCTTAATTTTATTAGTATGAAAATGTTGAAATATTAGTTTAATGAAGTGATAATTATATATTTCTTATTATTAAATAAGTTGCTTGAAAAGTATACGCCAAATAGCCTCTTAAATTACAATACTACAGCTCATAGAACATTACTGTATCGTAGAACAATGATTTTTTCTTTCTTTTCCGGCATTCAAGATAAATATGGACTAACTATCTATCTTATATATATAAAAGAAAAATGGTCTTCGTTTGAGGCTCCTTCACGCCTAAACCACTGAAACTACCACCACTCGTATCGACATGAAACTACCATTCGATGCGAAATTTTTCCTAGATGGTTTATGGCTATTTATTTATTAAATTCCAACGTTCCTTCATTTTTTTATTGCTGTTTTACTTTTATGAAAATTTATCCATACGGACTTCACCGCGGAAACATTCGGGGAGGCTTCCTAGAACCTCTAAACGTCAACATCTGTTAAAAACTCGATTTTCGAAATATTTCGATTTTCTTAGCGGGAAGTTAAAAAGAAGAATAATAAAAATATGAAAAAAAATAAAATAATGAAACATAAAATTTATTTTAATTCGTCCAGCAAAGCGGGCGCGAAACGGTTAGTTAAATGAATATAAGCTATTTACTCGAGATTGAAAAATTAGCACCCCCATCGTATCTCACACTTAAGTCGAATAAAAACGACTTTTTCGAATTTACTTATGTAAAAGTTTCACCTTTGTACTTATAAACGGAATAGAAAATGAGCATCTCTGGGGTCCTTGTCCTGTACGAATACAAATGAAGCATGCACCTTATCTTGCAATCGATATTACTGTTGTAATTCCTATTCTATTCACTGACGATAAGGTGGCAAATTGAATGGTCAGACATCCGATACGACAAGTTTTCTTTATTAAGAAGTGACTCTTTTCTAACGGTAATAATATTCTGATATGCTGTCTTAAGATTAAACTAAATTTCACTTACAAGTTTCTATTATTTGCTTTCACATTTTAACAAATAATTTAAGAATATGTTTTCATATTTTATATAATTTAAGCTATTGTTTAGTTTATTCGCATATTATGTCGTCTCGTGTGCATATAATATAGATTTGATCACTTCATAATAAGACCAAACAAATCTTGATTAAAATTGAAATAATTACTTACTTAGTCTTAGTTAATATATAATTTTATAATTTTTTTTTTTTAGCTTTAATTTACGCACCATTGCATGTTTTTATATAATAGGAGGCAAACTTCTATGCACTTGAAAAAAAAAATAACAAAAAAAAAAAAATAGACAGTATGCTCACCTTTTGATAAGTATTACCGCCGCCCTTGGACACTCAAGAAGGCTCGCGAGTGCGTTGCCGGTCTGTTAAATATTGGTACTCTTTTCTTGTACTTAAGTCGAATTGGTTCAGAAATACTTCAGTGGGTAGCTGGTTCCTAATAGTGCGTGGCAAAACTGCCTTAAGAAACGCTAAAGTTGTGAAACGACGGAAGTCGAAGTGATACGGATGGTATTTTGTATTCTGCCTTGACGTCCGATAATGAAACTCAGCTGCAGGTATTAGTCCGAACAACTCTTCTGAAAATATATCTACAACTAACTGTTGGCACAAAATATTTTGATAAGAAATATTTTGTGCCAACAGCCTTGCGATTCTTTCGAACTCACACGGCGGTTTTCTCATCGGCGGTCGCTCTCAAATCAGTCGCAGATTTCAAAGTCACCTTCAAATTTCACGCAAATCAACTAGCAACACTTGTGATACAAAACATAAAAAGCAAGAAGATACTAAAAACGATGAATAAGACCAGTGCAATATCTAGGAAAACGTAAATAATTTCTCAAAATATGAAGGTTTAAAAGCGTTATTTACAAAGTGACTTTCGAAATAGGCAGGGCGTAAGAAACGCGTCGTCATCTGTATTTAGCTTTATGTGATCACACAGATTATATTGTTACAGAGACACTGAGAACCATGATGTCCAGTTTGCCTTTCTTGTTTAAGATTTACAATTCCTTTAAATGTTTTCCGTATATTTAAAATGAAAACAAATTTAAGTTTTAAGCAAGTTACAGTGTGAACAAGTTGTACGTACGTCTTATTTGTATTCATGAATTATTTACAATATTCACGCAAGTTTTCTGACGGCGCCGTGTTGGTGCCGTGCCATCAAGTTGCCAGTGGAAAAACGGTGAGTGGATTACCATCATCATCGCTGTTAAACATTTCTGAAAATAGGCGAAACACGAGTTATGTAAATTATGTAATAATACCTCATGGTATTGATTACATAACCGTTACGTTTCCGTTCATGCTTCAAGTTTTTAAGGACATTTGTATTGAAAATTACATTAAAAATTGTTATTGAATATCTATTATTTTTTCATTTGTTATGTAGTTAATTCTAAGATTTAATAATGTGACTAGTTCTAAGTTTTCAAGTTTTAATTTGTAATTAAATTAATAAGGAGAAAACAGTCACAAACTCGCACGAATCAAAGATTGTCCATTTTGATAATACACAGCCTCTATATAAAACTACTCTAAGTAGTGCAGCCCGCTCTGCATTCGCGGAGTGGTCCATACGCTTCGTTACATCGCACAAGATTCCAAGCGACAAGGGTTTTTGTCTCCAAAGGAAACGAGCGAATCTGCACTTTGCTGACGTATTTATACGTCTCTATGGTGCACTTACTCTATGCTCGGCTAATTGTAGGGATAAATTTACTAGTCGTTGTTCTCCGTTTGTATCTTAAGACGTGCTTTATAAGTCAGCCACCTCCTAGACTCTCGACACAAGAGGTGTAAACATTCTGCACAAAGGAAACCTGCATTTCAGGTTCCATTGGGCAGAATTAGCACAAGTTGCATTCATTATTATATGTAGATTATTTTACACTTTACTAAGCAGCGTACTACTAAGCCGGCAGTATCGGGCCAGGCCAACGGAAAATGTATTTTGACTTAAAGACCAAAAGAGAAACAGTCCAATATATATCATATTCATAAATCATATTTGTTTTAAGTAAGCCTCCCTCCCATACTGATACTTATTTGATTAAATTATTAGCGATGCGGGAATGTGTGAAATATATACTTACTTCATTTAAAATATCAATACACTGAAAATTAATAAACTCTTTATTACAAACTGGTTTTGTACAAACATTTTTGCATTTGCGTTACTGCAGAATGTAAACATTTTGGATACCGTCCAAATTCAATAAAATGAATATTATGTTGATACTCTATATTTGTAATAGAAATAATTATTCCTACTTTGACTGGTTAATTAGAAATCAGGTTTTAAACGCAGTTATTAACCACCTATATTCTTCACATAAATTATTTTAATTAATAGTTATTTACTTAGATATTAAAAAAATTGAAAATAGATTCGAAGTTCAAAAAAATGTGTTCAAAGCGGCAATGTCAACATCTGGCGCTACCCTTGGCTTTGGATTTCTTTACCGTTCTTGTAAGCATTGTTTTTGAAGTTATATAGTACGGGAGGTAGCAACGTTTGAAAAGAAAGAATTTTAGGTCAGCTGATTTTGTGATATGTCTTCCTTCTTGCACTTTCGGTTAGAGTCTGGGCAATCTGGCTGGCAGTAGCGGTTGCGTTCATTAGTGCGCATCCTATCTGTCCAGGTAATAATCCTGGATTTTAAAAGCATTTTAAGAAGCGTAATTTTTAATTTTTCGTTTTTAAATAAGTCTACCTGACATACTTTTTTATTGCCAGACATTTTTCACATTGCTAACTATGTGCCAGACGCGATTTTAAGTTTTTTTTTTTTTATAAAAATTTCAAAGTATTTTAGAATGTCTGTAATTTTAATATTATGTTATTTAAATATAAGAAAAACTAAAAATGAATTTGCCAGACATTAATTCGATTGTTAAGTCTTGAATTACAATGAACAAGTATTGCAGTATGATGTAGCATTGCATTTTAAGAAGCGTAATTTTTGATTTTTCCTTTTTAAATAAGTCTACCTGACATATTTTTTATTGCCAGACATTTCAAAGAAATTTAGCAATGCTTTTTCACAAAGACCTATTGTTACTTAGTTAAAAGGTTATGAAACATACCTAGTTATTAAATTTAATGAATAATATAATAAAATAATAAATAATATTAATAATAAATAATTATTATTATAATTGAATAATATACTAAATATTAAATATTATTAACGTTTAATATTTTTTTAAAAATAAAGAAAGCCAGAGAAGTATAACATCTTACGCGCGAACATAAGTACACGCGCCCTTTTTTTTGTAATTGGCACGTAGTGGTTTTTTCACATACGCCGTCCACATATTTCTACAGGTCTTACAGGTCTAAGGAGTACCGGTTTCCTAAGGTTTTCTTTCTATCTACGAGAATTAAAGAAAGAATAGGCCATTGGTGGTTTATACATCATATCTCAGGGATGAGCGTCCCATGTCAAACAAGAACAAGGACTAGAAAAACAAGATTGTTACATTTTAATAATTGAAGTTATACTTCTTTTGGCGCGTTAGGGAAAAATGAAGAGAGTAAATTTGTACGATGCGCGCGCACACCGTCACACTCGACACCCTGAAGTTAGCTATAGTCAACATTTTTTATGCAACTATTGATGCTGTATTTGTACGATATTTAGACAATGTTTCTACAAGAATATTTGTATCATAAGCCTCTTGTAACTCACATGTCTACTGAACTCCAACCAATGGACGTGAATTAAATAGTAAATATCAATATGTATAAGTTGCATGCTAAAATAAAAAATGCCCATTTCTTTAATTATGTAGAAATATTTTTTATGCGATATTTAAATAAACTTTATTTAACGAGGTAAAGCGTATTAATAAAACTGTCAATGTATTTCATACCTTTTTTCTATTGTTAGTATCGTTATTTCTAGAAACGTAGAATAAAATTTTTGAAAAGATTTTTATCTTGTTACGCCAAAGAAGTATAAATTCTAACGCGTTACCTATTCTCGATTACAAACGCTACTTAATTTAATGTATAATAAATAACTTTAACATAACTTACACTGCTTTATAGACCTTCGTTTCAGAACTAAGCCTAATTTTCCAATATTCCAATGTTGGTAGCCTTTTTTATTAAAAAGACATATCGGCCGGCCGGTCAATGTTCAGACTGCTTAAGAATCCTCGCTTTAGGTTGATGGAACAGTACACATGCATTTCTAAACAATTGAACATGATTATTGATTTTTTAAGAACAGCAATACCAAAACGTCAACCTAATTACAAATTTCAAAGGAGCCCCTAATTCTTCTAATTAGAAGGCTAAACAACGTTTGTGAGGTAATACTTCACAAACTTTATCGTCCTTTGATTAGGCATCCCTTTAGTCTTTAGACCATGTATTTTAAATTAAATTTTATCGTTATTTTCGTTTTGTATATAAATTATATCAGCTTATTTCACATATTAAAATTACAGTACACGATGGGTAAACATTGGTAATTAATTTGAAACATACAAAATATAATAAATAATTTATACATGCTTTGAAATATAAATAGACATGTCTTAGATTTGGATTTGGGCCTAAGAGTTCGTGATCATTTGATTATTCACATAGCCCTTCTGTGCTTGACACACGCCGTCGAATTTTCAGTTTAGGTTGTATGCAGGTTTTTCCACAATGCTTTCCGTCACCGTAAGAGCGTGTTAAATGCGCACTTAACTAAAGTATCTAGCTAGACCAACATTTCTACAACATTTTTAGATCTAGGTCTCAGATTTCTGTATCAGTTTCATAATCATTTGTTAATCTAATAGGCATGTAGGCGATCAGCCTCTTATACGTGTTACACGCCGTCGACTTGTTTGGGTCTAAGACAAGCCGGTTTCCTCACGATGTTTTCCTTCACCGTTCGAGCGAATGTTAAATGCGTACATAGAAAGAAAGCCCATTGATGCAGAGCCGGGGATCTAAGCAACGACCTTATGAGATGCACTCAAGCCTTTAGCTAGACCAACACTACTGTGCGGTCGGTGTGATTTTTATAAATAATCTGTCAAAATCAACAATCTTATAGAAATGCCGTGCAATGCTTTCCCGAAATTAAAAAAAAAAGCGGCAGTAATAACTCAACAGGAATGTTGACTATTACAAATCCAGTACGTTCTACTTCATCTAGTTCAGAAAGAGCATCATAATTACTAATTTCATTTAGATTTAAGCAAACACAAACGAATGTAAAGTTGTGACGTCGGTCCGGGGTCGCTCCCAACGGCGAAGATAATATTTCTCCTCTGATCCACTGGGATTATTAATCTCACTTTGTTTTTCAAAATTAAATATATTAAATCAAGATATACGAACCGCAGGGCTTTACGAAATAAGACGTAATTTAGTTAACGCTGGCTCAGAATGTTCGTTTTAATAAAGTTGGGGATCTTTCATTATTTTTTATTAGAACGAAACAATAAAGTCACACGGCTTAAAAGATGAATTTTTGTGCTGTAGTAATAACTACAGGAAAGCATTTTATTTAGAGTCAAAAAACAGTTCACTCTCCTACCATCTCATATCAACTATAAAGGTACTGTGGGGTTCTGAAAAGTTGTTTGAGTTGATCCCTCCTGCCTCGTTCCATCACCGTAGGAGCCGTATTAACTCAAAATTGCATCCGCATTACCTTGATGGCTATAAGTCATCTACAGTCCACTTCCCTAAAATTAGTTTTTAATAATTAACTAGAGACACTTTGGAATCGACTCCCGGTGGTGGTCTTCCCTGAGAGAAACTCTAAAATAGACTCGTTAGCCCCCGTATCCTATAAAAAAGGTAAAATGTTTATTGTTTCATCGGTTGAATTCACGTATGAGGTTTATGAAAATGATTAACTTATACGTTTACATAATAGTACTTAAAAGAGAAATAAAAGTGGCTCTAAATAAATACAAAAAATCTAAAATTTCATGTCACCTAAAAGCTAAAAAGAATTTTATTGATATTTAAAAAGTTTATAATGTTATGAAAAATATATATATATAAACTAGTTAATTATGAAAAAAATTGTGATATGTATATATAAAGAATCATAATCAACTTTTAATTAAGAGAACAAGGACATCATCATTATTGCCTTTTCAAATATAATTAAAGGTTCAAAGAGCTGGTAGGTCTACATTTTCCTTATTAAAATTCCGTATTATCTCCAGTTATGTATTAATTAGTAATCGCTTTATCCATATCATAAACTTATTAGCACAACTATGATGGCGTAGTGGCTTCAGCGTGCGACACTCATCCCTGAGGTTGTAGGTTCCAACCCCGTCTGTGCACCAATGGACTTTCTGTCTGAATGTGTCAGAAAAACATTGTGAGGAAACCGGCTTGCCTTAGACCCAAAAAGCTGACGGCGTGTGACAGGCACAGGTTGCTACTTGCCTATTAGATTGACATATGATCATGAAATAGATACAGAAATCTGAGGCCCAGACCTAAAAAGGTTATAGCGGTATGATTAAAATTAATTATATTACGTATCGGTCAAGATTATTTTTGGTTAAATTCGTACAGAAATATTCTAAGTTACGTGTTATAAATTCTTTTTAAAAATCGTGCCCTAACTTTAACGAGAGATTTCAATGAAAAGACATTAAAAATAAGATGTAGGTTAAATTCTGCTATGAATGTCATATTAATGAGTCGCTTTCAAATTCAGCCATTTATAAACCTTTCATTACGTTTATAAGTAGCTATAAGTTTTTTAATATGAATGAATGAATAGTGTAAAATTCTACAAAGCGGTTGCCATAGCAACGTTGTAAAAATTAGGTTGATTCAGGAAGGTACAATATTTTTGTGTGGAATGTAGTCAGTGTAGTTTATTTGTAATAATCAAAATTTGTAATCTTTCATTCTTTTTTATATTCTTTGATTATTGTTATTTTGTCTGTCTTTGTGTGTGATGTTAGTAATAAATGTTATATCTAAGTAATATTCTGTTTTTTAATGGAATAAAATAAATTTTAAATTAGGATTTGAAACTTTTATAGTTCAATCCAAAAAAACGCAAAACTTTTAAGATTTATATATTAGTTTCGTGGTCATTCGTTTTTTCTGATAGATCAGTAGGCGATCTGAACCTGACATACGCCGTCGACTTATTCTCAGGCATGCCGGTTTCTTCACGATGGTTCCCTTCACCGTACGAGTGAGTTCTAAATGCGCATATATAAACTTCATTGGTAGACAGCATCGGAACTACGCCCTCAGGAATGAGTCACATGCTGAAGCCAATATTGGTCTTAAAAAAAAAATATTGCTATCGTTATCACACAATTTCAACGAAGTATATTATTTAATAATTACATATATTAATAATTTTTATTGATCACAATACAGTATTTATAATTTTCTTAACCTACAAAGTAATAATAAAAATTATTAAAAATAAAATCAAAACAAATTTAAAAAGTTTGGTCCCTGTGGCAGTGTACCTTAAACGCTGGCAGCATTTCCTCGCTCTATTGCGATCTTATTCGTTGAGCTAGGAAGGCACCAGCATTAATAAATTAATTATATTTATACAAAATGAACATTATGTTCACTCGCCTATCAACATTAATTTCTTTCTTACCACTTCGCCCAAGTGGCTTGTAAATCAAAATTTTATTATAATCACGTAACTAAACCCGTATTTTAAGTCCGGAACAATTAAAATAATAAAGCCACTTTAATTCCATACTGTTAACAAAATTATATATCAAAAGGGTGTTAGTTTTGTTATTATGCTCTTATTATGTCTACGTAGGTTATTGTTATTTCCGTTTCTTTGTGTTCTGCGGACGGTTCTATGGACACCTTTTGGGTAAAGGCTCCCTTCTGAACTTTCTTTATTTATCAAAGCGCGAAAAATAAATGATATTTCACAATGTTTGGAGATAGCTCTGTAAATAGTGAGTGTATTTTTTGTGTAATAAAAGCAGCAGCAGTGTTGGTCTAGTGGCTTCAGTGTGCGACTCTCATACCTGAGGTCATTTAACATTTGCTCGAACGGTGAAGGAAAACCTCATGAGGAAACCGATATGCCTATTAGATTGAAAAATTATCATGAAACAGATTCAGAAATCTGAGGCCAAGACCTAAAGAGGTTGTATCGCCACTGATTTAGTTTACGAGTATGTGTAATAAAAATAAAGAATTATTAGAACTAAGTATATATCTTACTGGAATATGGTCATTGATTAATAAACACCATTAAAACGAACATTCAAAGTCTCTTAAAATAAGGGCAGTTTGACAATCAACAACTTTCGTGTCCCACTAATAACAGAAAATGACAACAATAAAATTCCCTAATTTCCCACTAAAGCGAATAACAAAACAATTAGAACCCTTACAGTCGTTACTCCTAATAAAGCGGCGTCAACTTATCTCTATTCAACTATCATTTTGTCGTAGTTTAATATAAAAGAGATGAATTTATTTTTCTATTTGTTTGGCCATTTACAGATTTGTCAATTAGTTTAGTTCTCGACTTAGTATATCCACATCACTTGACAAGATTTTCGTGATAGGAAAAATAAATTGTTGTTAAAGTATCGATAAACACAATAATAATATCCAGAAATATCATGTTGTATATATACACAATAGTAATAATTAAAATATTATTATCTAGAGAAACATCAAATTTTTCGTGGCGTTATCTATCGAATTTATCTAATGTAATTTTTCAGTGCATATTTTAATTGACTTGATATTGCGAATTACCTGCCACAAAATACTCACAAAGTTAAACGCGATTTCTTTAAATTAGCTAAGATAATCTAAAAAAAATATCTATAAAATATATCTAAGAAGTATCTTCTGTATGTATTATATGGTTTTTTTGCAGTAGGTGTCAGAATAGATCGCTTGATAGCTAGGCCAGCCGTTGCCCTCATAATTATGTAAGCATTCTCATATTACTGCATTTTTATGTGGTGTGTAAAATAAATAAAATAATCAATACAGAGGCACTGCTATACTTCAACTGTGGCAAACAAGGATAAGGTATGCGATGGGTCATAAGATAGGGCTAGTTACGGTATTAAAAACTTTCTCGCAAATTCTCGTGACACAGATAAGCGTCGTTTATGGGGATCAAATTCTTACAAAGCTTACATGTGTGTGTGAAGAAGGCACATTGTGAATGAATATTTTCTTAGATTAAACTTGCCGCGCTTTGTACGACGTAATATTTTGTGTTGTTAAATGTATACGAATACATTAAACATATGCTGGTCTTACGTGTCCTAAGTCACACTGAAGAATGGAAACATTCATTCTTTACTGATCTGATTTGCTGATCGCATTTTGGTTCAGAGGTGGTCTGTCAATGTTTATTACACGCTTTATATTAGCTTCATCTGTATGTATGTATGTATGTATGTATGTAACCGACTCCTTCGGACTTGATTTTGACCCACTTTAAACGGACAGATTTAATTCAAATTTTGCGCACCTGCCAAAGATCGATGACAATGCAATAATCCGAAAAAAAAATTAACTAAAAAATTAATAATAAATAATAGTTAAAAAAAACTAAAAAACACGCTTTTAAAGCACATCAAACTAAATACTGGTATTATCGTGAAAAAGCGTGGGGCGCTCTGTGCCATATTTTTCGTCTATCGAGCAACCCACGCTTTTTCACAATAATACCAGTATTTTTTGTTCATTACCATTTTCAGCCTAAATTAGGAATTATTTTTCACTTTTTAGTTTGATGTGCTTTAAAAGCGTGTTTTTTAGTTTTTTTTAACTATTATTTATTTTTATCACAATTCTGTATTTATGTAGCAGTAGTGCCTGGTTCGGATTGTTTTAAGAGTATATAAATGTGAATATTAACGATTTTTATACTAAAAACTCTATGTTGTAATAAATATCAATTAAAAAATTGTGATAAGTCGAAACCCTGTTTGAACCCCATAATTTTTATGGGTGTAAACTCTTTACCCCGACTTTATGTGTTAATAACGTTATTGAGAGTTTTTCGTTATATCGAATGGCGATATTCACTTTTTCTGTCATGTAAGAACATACTAACTTTTCGTATAATAAATTATATGAATATAATTCGGCTCACATAATTCATAATAAGTAACTTTAAAAAAAAATACAATATTCGAAATAGGATTTGCATTCGGCGAATTGATAATCCAATTTGCAAATGATATTTGTAACATCACGATATAAATTCTAAGAATAGTACGAAATGTAACGTCTAAATAACAAATAAAATATGCTAGTATTAAATAGGACCAAATGTCACTTTGGGTATAGGATACGTTGTATAAATGACAGCGATTATATTTATTTATTAGACGTAATAAAGCATTCTTTTTTCATTCGTAATTATGTATTATTTGTTTATTTGAATTATTTTATAAAACATAGTGGTTTCAATTTCATATATTCAGAGTAAATGTTTAAATTTATAAAACCTTCAATAAACTTTTGAAAGGTCCATTCCATAAGTTTTATGAACAAGTATATTTAATATATATAGAGTTCAGATTGAAAAATGATATAAAACAAATTAAAAACTCATATTGCGATCGAAAGATTGTAAATTAAACGGAGCTATTTTCAAATTACTTTGAAACCATTCGACATAGTGAAATAAATAGTCAGTTACAGAAATGTCTAGTCTCTGTGCCCTTGGGATGACAGTGATCGGTTGACTGTAACAGCTTCTCGCTACCCGCCACAACTGTGCTCGTACCATTGAGTGAATCGTGGCGTAAAAAGAATTCCTTGAGAGGGCCAATGTCGATCCTTATTTATGAGTCAGCGTATTATTATGACTTGCCAATTTTCCGGGAAATAAAACCGCGTTACAGCGCCGGTTCAGAGACGTGACTGCCGGATCGGCTTCCAATCTATACTCGGTATTTTGTATGATAATATGCTGCAGATCTTGAGCAGGATTTCAGCGCTGATTTTGTTTGATACCATACTATAGTAATTCCGCTTGTCCTTGCTTTGAAAATTGGTTATGTTTGAAAGAGAATTGTATTTGACCCTATTTTTCGTTCTTATAATACGACTAGCTGACCCGGCAAACGTTTTGCCATGTATATTATTTCTAGGAAACATTTATTTAGTTCAATAGAAATAACTCGTACTATAATAAAAATAGGGGTGATCGTAGAGGGTTGAAAATGAAGGGTTGTATGTATTTTTTATGCTGTATCATAAAAAAATTAAAACAAAAAAATTGTCTAAAAAATAAAAAAATATAATTTATGGGTGGACCCTAAATATTTAGGGTGTAAAAAATAGATTTTGTCCGAATCGCAGACCTAACCAATATGCACACAGAATTTCACGAAAATCGGTCCTGCCATTTCGGAGGAGTTTAATTACATACACCGTGACACGAGAATTTTATATATTAGGTAATATTATTGGCTGATTTCTTACAGTACATTTTTCTTTTATAATTCCTAGAAGGGCTACTCTGATAACTAAATTTTATTACAAGCAATGAAATAAACATAATGGTGTATCTACAGGTGAAATAACAGATTTCTGTATCTGTTTCGTGATCATCCTTCTATCCCAGACACACGGCATCGACGTAGTCTAAACCCTAAGGCATATCGGTTTCCTTACGATGATTTCAGGGATGATAGTCAAACGCTCGCCATTAGGACAAAATTGCTCCTATTATTACATATTTCGTTTATTAATCTTAATTAAATTATTTACTATGTTTTATAAAGCTAAAAAGTTATGGTTCAATACACTTTAGTTAGTTTATATAAGTCTTTATAAAAAGATTGGTCACATCAGACAAGGATAGAATAAACAGTTATCAGATCGTCATCACTCACAAATTCCATTTACATCCAGATTCCAGACTCGAGATTGCATTCGAATATTCTTTTATGTTTTATTTATTAACTCACATGAAATATAAAATACCATAGGTTTATTATGTATTAAATTACGCATTTGTAGAATAAAACAAGATGGTTGCAAACAATAAACAAAAGAGGTGCTACGACTGCTCAAGGTAAACCATATTAACCGAAGACTCATTACTGCGATGCCCACATACAACAAGATTATTGTTTAGCAAAACTGATTAAACTTATGTGCTGGTATCAGCTGCCATTGTCATTATATATCACAGCGCACGTGAATTAACAACGTCAAAGTTAGATCAGTTTATAATCGTTTATACGTCTTGTGGTCTATTTGATTTGTCACTATTACTATATCTACAAAACGTAGACGGACTATGGTATAGACCAGGCATCAGCGTACAGCGTGTGAGATAATAGAATAAGAGATCACTTATTAGCGATAGCGTTATCCGCCCGTGAACCTTTAGATTTATTGTCGTAAAAGTGTAAATAAACAAAACATTCTTTATTTACATCATTTATACATTTGATTCATAGTTCTACCTTTTATTTTAATTACAAATAACATCTCTATAAACACCAGACAATAAAATAAACAACCTATTATCCCAGTCCTAGATCTAGTTCAATAGAAAGTCGAAAACCGTAAAAATTGTTTCTTTGAGTAATATTTTATACGCGGGTCCTTGAATAAAATAATCGGCCAAATTGTTGAAAGCCATAAAATGGTACACACTCACCCAAAACATTCAGTGAACACAAAAAATGGTCCCTTATCACTAAATATTAAAAAAGTTTCAACATAAATCTGATCCGAATACGAGCACTTTGGAGGCGTTTATTTCCGTAAATATAATAAAATTGTAACCGACCCACGTCTGTATATATTTAAGATAGTATGATATGTACAATAGCGTCAATTCTTAGAACCTATATTGAGTGCAGATTAAGGAGATTATGTGATCAATGCTTGTACAGGAATTGTAATATTAACAACAAATTAACATGTCCGTGTTCATAAAATCAGGTTTAATACTATATTATATTTGGTCTTGCGAGTAATATACAAAACAAAAGCACATCATTGAAGGAGCATTGTATATGGAATGGCTATCAAAGGGTTCTATATAGAATCGTTAACTCGTAGACACCACGTAGATGACCTATATATATTTTATTTATATAGCTTGCTTGCTGTATATAACAGCTAAAATCATTATTTTAATTATTTATTTATTAAATAAATACATAGAGTATCCTTACAGACTAAGCCAATACGATAATGTCTTGGCATAGTCTGTCGAAATTAATGAAATATAATAATATACACAATATCACTACTGTGAATTCACTCTGCGAACATACAAATATGTCGATAGTGTCGGTAACAGAATTCAGTAGGAGCAATGTTTTTGATCGGGATCTGTGCAACAGACTGGTTCTGGCACTTGGTATCGTATAACCTAGGCCTTCGCCGGTAACTCGCTAGGTATAGGTACAAAGAAACCGAGCACACGGGGGTACCGCAAGACTTTCAGTACATAGTAGTCCACTGTAAAACCCGTCTGGTTTCCAATTAGACTGCACCAAAACCTATATGATGTGAAGTCAGGGCAATTTATTAGTTTCCGAAATAAACAATTCCGACGTTACGATTTGGGAAATTCGAAATTTTCGAAAGTTTCCCGCTGACCGCTTGCAAAGAATACATTTTTGGAAGTTCTCTTTGTGGCTTCTTGTGAATGAAACAATTTATTTGTTTTCGAATTTTAACTTTTTTCTTCTTTTAATAGTGTTCTGTGAAGTTTTAAGTTGTCATTGTTGTCTTTCAGATTGTCTGCAGTTATTCCGATTAAGTACGATTTATTTTTGTTTTTTTTTAACTTGTATGATACTAACCTTCTTTTTATAAACAAATATAATTATGTTTAAGTCTTAGTTAAATGTTAATTAGAATATTAATTCGCCTCTTTATGTCAAATCACTTTGATATAACGAGACAAGTCAAAGTATATTTAATTTATTTTATAATTCGTGATAGAAGGGTGTCAAACGTTTGAGAGTATGTGTATTGTGTATCTGTCGCTTATTTATGAAAATCCTTTTGTTAGCTGCGGCAGAAATTTTACAAGTAAAATCGATATTTACTCAAAGGTATAAAAGATATTTACTCAAAGGTATAATAGATATTTACTCAAAGGTATAATACTTTGTATCCAACAGTTCTGCTGTGCTTTCCACTGTATTTACTAAAGTTCAAGACAGTCCGATTCCAGACAGGTCATCTTGACGTCTGGCGTTCCACGACAGAGCGCGTTCTAAGACGCTTCTTGCCGCGCACCACCACTTTATGAACACTTTGTGGCTGTCATTCCAGGAACATTATCGTCTAAAGCAGCGCATGATCCAAGATCGGGCGGTGATGGAAGCTTACTTGAGCTGGCCTAGTGGTCGAACCAGGTGGTCGGCCTAGGTACCGCTGGGTCGACAGAGTGCAAGACCTGCTGCAGCTGTAAGCCAGCACTTGGCGGGAGGTGAAACAGGAAAGGTCGGCATAGCCAGCGGAGTGAGTCAGAACGATTATGGGCCTGCAAGAGACGACCATACAAGTACCTTGAAGGATGGCAACGGTCTTGCAAGCCACCTGGTGTTGCAGGTGTCAGTGAGTATGCACTTAATTCTAAGTGACCCGCCTGCTCGTTGACCGACAAAAAAGGCCAGGAGAGACAGAAATCTCATAAAAATACATAATAAACAAGCATGCTAAATATTTCCAGTATACGTTTATTATGTTGTAAATAGAGAAGTATAGGAGTGTGAGCTCTGATGTCATTATTCTTTATTACAAGTAATTTCGTTTGGCGAAGTATTACGAGGAAACGGAGATGTCGTAGACAAATAAACGTCTGGTTTAGACTTTTCCATAATAAAAACGATAAAAAATTGTGAGTCCTTTAACGATTGCCTATACATATTGATATCGCCCAATAGTAGTTAATTCAGAAGTCCCCATAGACTGAACTAAAACAAGTTTCATATAAGTTATGATAACAGAGTACGATCATCACAAGTAAACTCAACTTGCCACTTCTCAAGTTAAAATGGTGCGACAGCGTGTTGCATAGCCTAAGAGATAGGCTACTTACATATGTATCAATTTAATATATTATTTTTGGATGTGATTTAATATACAAATATTAGTTATATATTAATATAATTGCAGACAATTTAAAAGACAACAATGACAATTTAAAACTTCACAAAACACTATTAAAAGAGAAACAAAGTTAAAATTCGTAAACAAATGAATGGGTGTCTATGGGCTGTGATGACTGCCCTTTCTGGGCGTTCCGTAGGCTCGTTTGCCCTACTATTATATTGAGTAATAGAAATTGCTAATATTATTAGTAAATTTTGTTATAATATTTCACGGATTCCAGGCTAAGAGCGTACCGAGAGTTTTTTACGCCGGATTTTTCTCTCGGCCTACACCCTCTGTCTTCTTTGCCGATGAGTAGGGATGCCTACAAATTCAAATTTAATGACGTGGAATAAGTGATACATGTATCTTATGTTCCATAATAAACATATTTTATTTTTTTTATTTTACTTAGCGTACGCCGGGAACTTTTAAATCAGAAATAAATAATTCTAAAATTGTAATTCTTAAACGCGTTCTCTATGGTGTAGTGGAGTTTCTTTTAATAATTCTTATATATACTTGCCTTACATCAGTGAAATAGACACTAACAAAATATTCTTTATCCCAAGAAGTTAAATTACGATAAGCTCTTACGCTAAGTATCGGTATCACGGGAAATCTTTTATCGAGTTATGCCATTATCTCAATCCTACGAGACCGAACACCCGGATTACAGACCAATGTTGCCAGGACATAAAGAATTTTGACAGCGAACGTCTAAGATATTAGCGTATACAGTATGAGCAATTTGTTTTAATAAAGTCTAAATTTTGTGGCCCTTCATAACAGGACTCATATTTTCTTGATCAAACTTTAATAAGTAGGTTTTGGAAATATTTTCACTTCCAATCTTCAACATACGAAAGTGTTAAATGAGCATAGAGAATGAAAAACCATTGTCGCACACTGGAGTTTAAACGCGCGACCGCGACGCGCGGGTTAAGATTCGCATGCTTAACTACCAGGGCAACACTGCTCTAGTTATTGTATGTCGTGGCTAGATCGTAAAAATGATCAATTTATGAAATGGTCGTAACTTGGGCCCACAATTTCATGGTGTGATCAGGACAGCTAAATGGTCACTTCAGGATATGGTCAAACAATGGTGATTTTATAGTAAAAAGCTTTGTTTGGTTGATGAATAGTAAAAATAAATCAGTGGCGCTACAACCTCTTTAGGTCTGGGACGCAGATTTCCGAATCTGTTTCATGATCATTTGTCAATCTAATAGGCAAGTAGGTGATCAGCGTCCAGTGCCTGTCACACGCCGTCGACTTTTTGGGTCTAAGACATGTCGGTTTCATCACGATGTTTTCCTTCACCGTTTAGCGAATATTAAAGGCTCACTAGAAAGAAAGTCTTGGTGCACAGCTGGGGATCGAACCTACGACCTCAGGGATGAGAGTCGCACGCTGAAGCCACGAGGCCTCGAACGGTGAATGTAAACGTCGGCGAGAAACCCGACATGTCTTGACCAAAAGTCGACGGCGTGTGACAGGCACAGGCTCATCACCTACTTGCCTATTAGATAAATGATCATAAAACACAAATATGAGGCCCAGACCTAAAAAGGTTGTAGCGCCACTGATTTTTATTTAATAACTTGCTGTTCCCTGCCAGGCTTCGCTATGGCACATTGTGATTGAATGGTTGAGAAATGAGAAACAAAACAAAGAAAACATTTCATATAAGTTTAATTATGCAATACTTGTGGGAAAAAAATGAAAAAATAAAAAAAATTATAAAAAAATAGATAAAAACAATGCTTGTTGTCAATTTCAATGTCATGTGTCAATGCGCATTATATATCATGGTAAAATTTCAGCTCGATCGGTGCAGAACTCTTTGAGTTTTCGAAGCGTACACAAACCAATATAACATTTATATATATATATTATTATGATTTTTAAAATATACTGTCAACTTAACATATCACTAAATCAAAATAGCTGCCGCAACAGGTGTCCGAGCGAGATGCTAAAGCGAAATGAGAATAAAATTATTGAAACATGATTTTAATATATTACAGAACATTCTCATACATTGTACGAGCTCTCTGAGACTATCTCTCTCGGATATTAACCCTTCATCCATCAACGCCAAGGACAAGGGATATTCGTTATCAAAAAATCTCCATTATTTCGGTCCAGAGAGGTTTGGAGTACTATTTTGTAATTGTAATTTAAAATCATTTGTAAAGGTGTTCCTGGAAGATAAAGGAAAGATCTCAGTCAAATACTGACTGGCCGGCCGGAGGTCTCAGTGGCAGCGATAGGACACTTATTGCGAACAAACGAAGAAGAGCTTTAAGCTCTTACTGGCATCATTACTTAACTCAATAGAAGTCAATATAAATTGTTAGAGGCGTGTTACGCTACGAAATATACACAAAACACAATTTAAAAAAAGTGTGGGCGTACAAAGTAGGTATACATGTCAGAAGTGAAACTTCTTTGGCAAACTAATTTTTAACTCTTGTTCATATTTATACAAATCTAAAAATTTAGATTTCCAAGACTTAGAGGGAGGGAAAAAGGAAGATATGGAATTTAATGAATTTAATTGTCAATAAAATATTTAGTGTCGAAAATTAATACAAATAATACTAATATTTCATAAATTTTCTTAACGAAATTTTAATTTTAAAAATAGAATTTCTATAAGGTTTTATTCACAATTCTCTCTCTCTCAATCGGTCTCAATTGCTCTCTTACTTCTTAGTGACGTAAAAATTTAACCCTCATGCGCCTAAAGAAGTTTCACCTCAAAAACTACTTCCTAATTAGATGTGTGTACTGTCTTAAATATTTGCATGGACTTGGGTGTATAAAAATAATCATTATTAAAGCATGTTTAATCATTTTTATACATTCTCAACGACAAACCAGCCACTTTGGAGGTTTAAAGTACGTTTATGGATAATATCGTAAATAATATTTATTCGAATATGTGCTAAACTTATAAAGTAATAATAAGTAATTTACCTAAATGTTCTGTTTTACTCATTGCCAGCGACAAAGCCCGAATTGCTATAATTGCCTTGAGTGAAGGGAGCATCAAGAAAATGACTTCCGTGATAATAAATTTATTAAAATTAAATGAAATGGTGAATTTGGGAAATAAAAATTTTTGTTTCAAAGGTCTTAAATAATGAACTAGATTAGGTTGACATATTAAAACATATTATCTTATATATTTACAAATAATTATATGTTATAGTTATGAATATATATTTACAAATATTTATATTATATATTGTATTATATTTTTGTATATGTGTATTTATATTTATAACCGCCTAATGAACTTAATAAGTATCATTTTGTTAGGAACTACTATTATTATATATAAATATAACAGTTTTTACATATAGCTAATATTTGGAAGAGGTCTTTGCCAAAAAAGGGCATATAGCACAGATACCTTAAAAGATTTTTTTTATTTCCAACACACAAAATATATACAGTATTTAAAAATTCATAAAAAGAAAATTAAAACAAATTTAAAAAGTTTTTTCCCTGTGGCATACCTTTGGCGTACCTTTAACGCTGGCAGCATTTTCTCGCTATATAGCGACACTTATTCGTTGAGCGAGGAAAGCACCAGCTCTGGGGTCACCGGTACTATCTACCAGAGTTCAACTTAAATCTTTTACTGGCGCCTGTGCGTTTGAACGTAGGGTTCAAGTCTCTACTTCAAAGAGAACAAAATCGAAGCTGGATAAAAGGCTTACATTTGAGCCGTTTATTATTTTCCACCTGCTCCGCATCAGCGATACTGATCTATCCTTAATATACAGTAACTTTGCAAGCCTTTAAACTTAAGTTTCTCAAACAGTTCAGTTTGACTATTAGAAAAAAATACACTAAAATATTATAAAAACACAGGCATTATTCAATTTAGAAAGTAATATTTATAAAATAAACAGAACACTCAAACATTTATAAAAAGCGGACGCTAAGAGCCATAACAATTACCTTTTCCTCATACCTAAGCCATAAATCTCACAAGAGCAAATAAAAACGATGAAAATGAAAGATTACTTCAGCGAGCAGGGAGGGAGTTACAGCCTTTTAGGGTCTAAAAGCATTTGTTTAATATTACAATGAATTTTTGCGTTGCCATGGTAACGCTTAGCTGTTGTTAAGTGACCTGTAACAATTACGATGATGATTATATTTGAATTACGAACATCAAACTAAATCTAATATATAATTTTCTATTATTTAAATCTATATATATATATATATATAATATATATATATATATATATATATATATATATATATATATGTAATGGAATGATATTTCATTAATTTGAATTTGACGCGTCGGAGTGACACGCGATAAAATGGCGGATGACGTGTAAATTAATTTAGTGGATTATAGTGTAAAAAGATAGATAAGTGGACATTAAATGTCGTTACTTTGTATTTCAGAGAAACAATTTTGTGTTTTCATTTAGAAAAAATCCATAATAATATTCCTTTATAAAACGACATTTTTGTTAACTAAAAGAAGATGGACCGGCTGCAATTTGAGTTCACGATGATGGCCTCAATCGATGGCAAATCTAATATATTGGCCATAACTTCAATATTGACAGAAGAAGGAAAATGTTATGTTTTACCTGATGAATTGAAGCCGGTGATTCATCATACATATATAGTTAAATTGAACACTTTTTCAAAAATAAAAAATAGTATAAAGAAAAGGCACCAAAGCAGAAAGATATGGGTAAAATTAGATGAAGATCTAAAGAAAACATATATAGATGAGGAAGGTAATATGCAATTTTTAGATCAATATTTAGAGGAAATGAGCACAAAACAACCAAGAGGCAATGATGATAATTTGCAACATATCCTGGAAAAATTAATAGAATCTACAACAAAAAAAGAAAATCAACATAATTTAAAACATGTTTCAGAGAAATTTATTATCGAAAAATTCACAAGTAAGAATCCTAATGCAGTGCAATGGATAGAGAATTTTGAAAAAGAGTGTGAGCGTTTTAATATAACAAAAGATGAAACAAAAATAGATATATTGAGATTATTTTTAGAAAACTCCAGTTTGGATTGGTATAGCTCGATGGTAATTAAACTATCAGTAAATTCTGAATGGAATGAATGGAAAGACAAATTTTTAGAAACTTTTAGGAACCAAGGGTGGGATGTAGTCACAACTGCTTTCACATTCAAGTATAAAGAAGGGCTGTTAATTGATTATGCTATAAAAAAAGAACGGCTTATACTAGATATAAATAAATCGATAGATTCCAGAACAATGATAGATCTAATTGCAACTGGTTTACCTAGTTTTATCTTGAATAAGTTAAACAGGGACGAACTCAACAACACTACTGATTTGTTCAACGAGATAAGAAAATATGAATGTATGATTTTCAAGAAAAACTCAACTATAACAAAGAATATATATTCTTATAAAAATAAAATTAATGAGAAGAAGCCATGTAAGACTTGTGAATCTTTGGACAAAGGAATTAGATATCATCCGGAGGAGTTATGTTGGTTCAAGAAAAATAAAAATGAATCTGAAAAGGTTTTTAAAGCCAAAAATGTAAATAATAATTCGATTATTGAAGTAGATATGAATACTGAGAAAAAAAACGAGTAAGTACACCATTAATCAAAATCAAGCTATTATTAGAAAATAAACTAGAAGTGAGCGGTGTTTATGATTCAGGCTCACAGATCTCTTTAATAAATTCAAGATTGATTAAAGTAAAAGAAAAAAAAGACAATGTGAATATAACATATATGAAAACGGTTAATGGTGTGAAGAACACAGATGGCTTGATAACAATAAAAATAAAAATCTTTGATTTAGAAGAAGAGGTCGATATATATATAGTAGAAAATGAAGATTTTGAGGATTTTATAATCGGATTGGATATGATAAAGAAGTTCAAATTAATCCAAAATGAGGACTTGCACATAGAACAAAGGAAAATAGACAGGATGTCTAAAGATAACAGAAATGAAGATAAGAATATAAAAATATATGCAATAAATTTCAATGAACACATAGAAACAGAGGAATTTGTTAGTAAGACAGATCATTTAGATAAAGAAAAGAAAATTGAGATAGAAGAAGTTATAAATAAATATAAAACTATTTTTGCTAGGGACAAGTATGATATAGGATCAGTTAAAGATTATGAAGCTCACATAGATTTACTTGTAAATACATACTGTAGTAAAAGACCATACAGATGTACGATAGAAGATAAATTAGAAATCGAAGAACAAATATCCAGATTACTAAAGAATAATTTAATAGAAGAATCTTACAGTCCTTTTGCTGCGCCAGTGACATTAGCATTTAAAAAAGGTGAAAATAGAAAATCTCGATTATGTATAGATTTTAGAGAACTTAACAAAATTGTTGTACCACAAGCTCAACCTTTCCCATTAATAGATGATTTAATTATTAAAACAAGAAATTGTAAGTATTTTACTACTCTTGATATAAACTCAGCATTTTGGGCCATACCACTACGGGTGGAAGATAGATATAAAACAGGATTTGTCACACAAGATGGCCATTTTCAGTGGACCTGCCTTCCTTTTGGTTTAAAAACATCACCAGCAATTTTCCAGAGAGTTTTAAGTAATATTCTGAGAAAGCACAATCTCACAGGATACTCTGTAAATTATATTGATGACATTTTAATCTACTCCTCTACTTTTGAGGACCATATAAGACACATAAAAAATGTATTAGAGGCAATAATAAAAGAAGGCTTTAGATTGAAGTTTATGAAGTGTACCTTTGCCTCAGACTCAGTAAAGTATCTTGGCATGTAATTCAAAACAACTCGGTAAGACCGTTAAAAGATAATTTGATTTCGATAAAACATTTTCCAACTCCGAAGACACAAAAGAATATCAGACAATTTTTGGGAAAAATTAACTTTTACCATGAATACATACCAAGGAGCGCGATTATCTTAGATCCATTACATAAATTATTATTAGAAAAAACGAAAAGTTTGTGTGGTCAGAGAAGTGTGAAGAATCATTTAATCAAATAAAGAGATATTTATGTTCTCAACCGGTATTGGAAATATATGACAAAGACTTACCAATAAAAATCTTTACAGATGCATCCTTAGAGGGTATCGGAGCAATATTAAAACAAACACAACTGGACGGTAATGACAAACCAGTAGCATATTTTTCAAAAAAACTGAATGAATCTCAAAAACGGAAAAAAGCTATATACTTAGAATGTTTTGCTATGAAAGAAGCAGTCAAATACTGGCAACACTGGCTCATTGGAAAACAATTCACTATTTACTCAGACCACAAACCTTTAGAAAACATGAACATTAAATGCAGGACAGACGAAGAATTGGGTGATCTCACATACTACCTGTCTCAATACGACTTTACGGTAAAATATATACCTGGTAAAGAAAATGTAGAAGCAGACTGTTTAAGCCGAAATCCTGTATTAGAATCAGAAGATAACAAAGAGGAATTATTGAAAATAGTTAATTTAATACAAATAAAGGATATAGTTGAAGATCAAGAGCAAAATGAAACAATAGAAGAAAATAAAGAAAATCTAATACAAAAAAAAATACAATATATTATAAGAAAATAAAGAAACATGAAAAGATTATCCTCTCAGAAGAAATTTAGTAAGAAACTTATCAAAAAGGTGCATGAAGATTTATGCCATATTGGGATCAGACAATTGCAGAAAAAAATAAGTCCAATATACACAGCTAAAAACCTAACAAAGAATATCATAAATATTTGTAAAACATTTGACTGAAATATGCATAAAAAAATAAATCAAGAGGTCAAGGAAAATTTGGATTAATGTCACAACTGGGACCAGCAACAAAACCATTTGAGATAATGTCAATGGATACTATAGGTGGCTTTGGAGGATCTAGATCAACAAAAAGTACCTACACCTTTTAGTAGACCATTATACAAGATATGCATTTATTGTGACGTCAAAAACACAGAATGCAAGTGATTTTATAAAACTAACAAAGAATGTACTAGAAACAGATGAGATTGGAATAATTTTGACAGATCAATATCCAGGCATCAATTCAAGAGAATTTAAGCAATATCTACATGAAAATAATGTTAAATTAATTTTTACAGCTGTGAATACACCATTCTCAAATGGCTTGAATGAAAGGTTAAATCAAACAATAGTTAATAAAATAAGATGTAGAATAAATGAGAAAAATAATAAGAGAACATGGACAACAGTGGCAAGAGAATGTGTAGAGAAATATAATGAAACAGAACACTCCGTTACAGGTTTTGCACCAAAATATTTACTGGATGGTACAAATGTCAGCATTCTACCAAATGAATTAAAAATAATAGAAGGAGAAGACAAGTGGATTGCTGATAAAAGATTGGCATTAGAAAATACAATAAAATCCCACAAGTACAATAAGAAAATATTTGATAGAAAAAGAAAAATGCAAGAGTTTAATATAGGCGACAGTGTATATGTTGAGAATGGAAATAGACTGAATAGAAAGAAATTAGACGAATTAAAAATAGGTCCTTTTAAGATAGTTGGGAAAATATCGAACTCCATTTATAGGATTGACACTGGTAACAGAAAAACAGAATCAACTTTGTTCCACATAACAAAATTACAACCGGTTACAACAGAATCTGAAGAAGATGAAATATAAGGAAAACGAATATGAAGATAGCTATTAAGTATAGTGTGTAGATATATTATTCAGAATTTTTTCTCTTAGGGGGGGGAGTAATGGAATGATATTTCATTAATTTGAATTTGACGCGTCGGAGTGACACGCGATAAAATGGCGGATGACGTGTAAATTAATTTAGTGGATTATAGTGTAAAAAGATAGATAAGTGGACATTAAATGTCGTTACTTTGTATTTCAGAGAAACAATTTTGTGTTTTCATTTAGAAAAAATCCATAATATATATATCTTTATATATGTTATGTTGGTTCGTGTACGCTTTAAAAACTCAAAAAGTTCTGCACCGATCGAGCTGAAATTTTAGCATGATATACGTATACATATAATCCGCATCAAGGTTTGTTTTTTTTTTTCATTTTTTTATTTTTTAATGTTTAATTATTATTTTTCCACAATTATTGCAAAATAAAACTTATATGAAATATTTTCTTTGTTTTGTTTCTCATTTCCAACCATTCAATCACAATGTGCTACAGCGAAGCGTGGCAGGGAACAGCTAGTTTATTATATTATAATATATTATATATATATATATATATATATATATATAATAAATCGAGAACGCGTATATATACAATAAGTCTTAAGGGCCTTAATACAATATTGTTAACGAAAATAAAGGTGGGAATACAAGTGTGTAGACAATGTTTAATACAATACAATATCTTACCCGACTAACACCATTAGGTGTTGGTTAGTTGTAGAAGTTTTAGAGTTATACAGGTCATCTACAACATAGTCCCGAGTTTGTAATGTATTCAGAGACACAGTTGTGACGTGAATATTGTAAACTTGAAGCAATGGTTGCTTAATTCGAAATTATTCGACATTTAGACAACAAATCAGAAATTCGAAGTATATTTGTTACATATATTAGCGAATAGCATATCATTATTACTTATTATAGAAGTATATTTTTTCGTACTTGGCGTATTCAATTAGGCAGTACTAAGAATAGATACTTTAAGAGATCTTAGTAAGTCATGACTTATGAGACGCAATTATTTAGATTATCTCATGGAGTTTCTGCCATCCGCATACTGTCCACTTATCATTTGGATTACTGATATGAAATACAAGACGGATGGGATGTTTAGTATGTGGTGTAATTATTAGATGAAAGAAAAATCTTACAGAAAGCAATAATATGTATTTCTGTAGTTTAATTGTTCTCACCGTTGGCTTATTATTTAAGAGCTGTCAATACCATAGTATATATTATATTTGTAAAATATATACTGTACCAATTCTTCTATATCCTCTTAAATTAGAATAGAAGAATATACCTAAATAGTTTTACATATTTCTGAAGTTATACTTCTTTTGGCGCGTTAGGGAAAAATGATGAGAGTAAATTTTTTCTATTGTTAGTGTCGTTTTTTTCTACAAACGTAGGATAAAACGAAAGATAATTTTAGAACATATTTTATCTTGTTACGCCAAAGTGCGTTAACGCGTGTGTAGGTTTTTTTTTTTAAGCCGGGGGGTTTCAAAAATTTCCCCCCTCTGCTTGGGGGGGGTGTGTGGAAAAGGGGGGGGGGGGGGGGCAAAAAAAGAAAAAAAAACCCCAAAAACCCCCCGAGGAAGGGGGGGGGCCCCCCCGCCGCCGGGGGGGGGGGGGGGGAAAAAAAAGGGGGGGGGGGGGGGTTGGTCTGGGGGGGTGGTTGTTTTTTCCCCCCCCCTTTTTTTTTTTTCCCCCCCCCCCCCCGGGGAAAGGGGGGGGGGGGGGGGCAAATTTTTTTTTTTTTTTACCACACACAAAAAAAAAATTTTGGGGAAAAAAAATTTTTTTTTCTTCCCCCCCAAGGGGGAGGGGGGGGGGGGGGGGGGGTTTTTTTTTTGGGGGGGGGGGGGGGCCCCCCCCCCCCCCCCCCCCCCCCCCCCCCCCCCCCCCAAAAAAAGAAAAAAACCCCCCCCCCCCCCCCCCCCGGGGGGGGGGGGGCTCCCCCCCCCCCCACAGGGGGGGGGGGGGGGGGGGGGGAAAAAAAAAAAAAAAAAAAAACCCCCCCCCCCCCCCCCCCCGGGGGGGGGGGGGGGTTTTCCCCCCCCCCCCCCCCCCCCCCCCCTTTTTTTTTTTTTTTTTTTTTTTTTTTTTTTTTCCCCCCCCCCCCCCCCCCCCCCCCCACACATTATAATTTTGTTTTAAATTTTTTTTTTTTTTTTTTTTTTTTTTTTTTTTTTTTTTTTTTTTTTTGTTTTTTGTTTTTTTTGTCTTTTTCCCCCCCCCCCCCCCCCCCTACATAAGTAAACGATTAGAAGTTATACTTCTTTGTACGTGTAAGTACGTATACACACGTTTTTTTTACTCATCGACTGTCTAGTAAAACTTTAATTAAATAAAACAACAACAGAGGCCCTCGTTTGGCCATAGTGCAGACAGCCTACATCCGTCAGGCAATAAAATAGTGGGTAACAGCCGAAACGTGCCATAAATTCACTTCAGAAGCTAGTGAAACTTTTAAAATATTTCATACTTTAAAACAGTACAACATAATTCATGTTTTCGTCCCGCCCCGGTGATGACTCGCCAGAATAAATTGTCTTTTAAACTCGAATTTATTTCTTGAAAACTTTCTCTTCCGATTTAAAGTCGTGGAAGAATCAAGATTTTAACTTGGTTTGCGGTCAATTGACTTTCCATAACTTTTTGATGTGTAATTTTTTAGTCTTCTCAATTATTTTTATTGTAGCTAGCGGTGTTCGGGGTAGTATAACTAGTGAAAAGAGAGATAATCTGATAAAGTATTTTCGGAACTTTTGTCTTACTCGCATGGTTTTAATGCAAATCAATATTTAAAAACTTTACTTTTTATAATTTATAGTAACTTGTAAGCGAAATTCATAAAATGGTCACGAACATTACTGTATATTTAGCTGACACTGTACTAAAATGACTTAATATATTGTGATTGACAACTTGGAGTATAAAATCATTGCCCTGAAAATAAAAAGACAGATCAAGACCGCTGAAGTCTGACCCGATCAGTAGTGCTTGTCAAGTAGACAGAACAGAACTTGGGGGTCCTGAGAATTTCACAAAGCTTTCTTTCATGATGATATGGGGCCTGCGGAGATTTGACAGGAAAATAGAATGCTCCTTTTGTTCCACCTACTTGTCCAACGAAACTTTAACGGAACTCAAACATTAAATGTTGACAATTTTGTTATTGTGATTAACGTAGCAAACAAACCAAAGAAATACATTTCAATAGATCCGAATTACAATGAAGTAGAGTTTTAAATAGTTTTTAAATAATATTGTCGTCTGATAAGGACAAAGTATATTTTATTGCAATGTAATAGGGTTTATTTTAGTGTGAAGATTATAAAGTATACCTTAGCTGGTCGCCTGTTTCCAGTTCATCTCCAAATAAACTCAGCTAAAGTAATAACAAAGTTAGAGTAAAATTGTAGGTATCTTAGATAAAATGGATGACTTTGCATATTTTAATGAAAACCTAGTTGACTGCCTGCGACTCGGTCTGCGTAGAATTAGATAGTTTGGAAAATCCAAAAGTGCACGCCTCATAACGGTCATTCACATTTAAAAAAAAATCTAAAACAAAAACTCAAGTTTTTTAAAACAAAATAACAAATAAATTATTATCTTTATCGCTACGAAGAATATTTAAACATACATATTTAGTGGCGCCATAACTCTAAGGTGAGGAACAGTCGTATTTTAGTTTTTTACAAATTATAACTAAACGACAGTACTTAGAACGCTAATATTAACTAGGAATCAGCCCAGGGTATAACTTTATATAATAAGAAAAAAGTATTCTGGTACGATAAATTTTTCGACCAATTTCTCTGCCACATACATGGATCCATGGATACATACTGACGGACGTCCAAGAATGATTGATTTTAATGTTATTACTTACTATGTTAAACAAAATAATTGTTCATAAAAAATACCATATGTGCTTGATAGATTATTTAACTCGATTTTAGTGCACTTATATAATCCTGTTATATTAGTGAGAAAAAAGATTCAAGTTTCGAAAGACTGGGTTTTTTGACATGTCGAGAGTAGAGCACTGCGAGGCGTGCAATAAGAGTTCTTTCCCTGAAACGATTTATCATGTTAACGTAAATTTACTAAATACAAATTTACAAAACCTTGATATATATCTATTATTTGAATGACAGAATTAAGTAGTTCGCTTGAACATGTTATTTTCGGCCATAATTATTATTTTATGTAATTTAATTGTAATAATGTAAAATATTTTAATACCAGCTTTGACTGATTTGCGTTTCGCAGTTATTATTTTCAGAACAGGAGGAAACGGGCAGTAGGGAAATCATCTGATGGAAAATTTCTGTTTCGATGTGATATAAAGTTGCCATTTTAATAATAATAATAGCCTTTTTCGCTGTACAATACTTATCCTAGTACATAAAATTGTGAAGTACTATAAACACTTATAACTAATCGGCAAGCCAGTTAATTTCTGTTATACAGCTAATCCTTGGACAGAGCTTAGATAGAGCTAGACTCCTCTAAGAGCTTCCACTCCTCTCAGTGTTCAACTTTACATAGCCACAAAGGGCCAGCTGCTCTACTTATATCATCTTCCCATCTTTTGAGTTGCTATTTTAGGATATTTTAAACCTTTTTTCTGCATTTGAATAGGTTGGTCAGCTGCTGAAAGCATTTTACACTTTGCTTACTGCCTTTTACATGAACAAAGTTGCCAGCACAATAACTAGTTTAAAATAAATAATTCATTAAAACTAAATAATTCAATAAAAACGTTTCATTACTGAATAACAAACCTACTAGAGCGACGCGACTCTTTTTCGCATGCTACTTCTAAGACAAGATAGCAAATTTATAATTGAACCAGAACTCCTAATACCGGTAGCAACTCAAAGTATAATCGTATTATAGCTGCTATAACTTTAAGAATAACTCTTATAGAACTGAAGAACTAAAATATTTTCTCAAATCTTTATTTGCAAGATTACATGATGAGTAATCAGGAACTATTAAACTGCAATTTTTAATTTACCTACTCGTAGATAGAAAAGTCACAAGAGGAAAATTTTTATATTGACTTGTGCGATCTTTATACAACGCTTAGAGTATAGAATAAATTATGTATTAAATTAAATGCTGATAAAATATTCCCTTTATATGTATAGGTTTAAATCATCATAAGCATCTTATTAAGAAATTACTTTGATGAGATTTGTAATTAATGTAGGTAATTAAATATTCTTTGTTTAATTTGCCTTGTTTAAAGACTAATGAGTCAGAATATCTTATGAATTTTTCATTCCAATATTTGAATGTGACATAAGCACTTCGGTAAGTAATGACATGTATAAAATTCCGATATTTGAATGTGACATAAGCACTTTGACGTTTAAATAGACTATGGAAATTAGGTTACCCTAGATGACGTCATAATTTATACTTTATTAGACACTAATTTCAGCCAATTGTTGAAGTCATAAAAACTATAAAGTACTACTTTGGTACTACTATATAATTCCTCTTGAAGAATAACAGAACGTCCCCTCATTAATATTCTAAGGTACCCAAATAACGTCGTAATTAACATCATTATAAGTTTTAAAGGTAAATGTATATCGCATAATTCAAGGCAGGTCAGGCGCTCACGTTCGGGTTGGGTGACGTAAATATTAACTTCTCGGAAGTTATGTCTTCCTGGTATCATGCATTTCAAACGGAATATCTGTTCAAAGTTTATTGTTAGATAGAATAAATAATAAATAAATAAATAAAAATCTTTAAGACAATAATGAAATTACGTTTTATCAGTCGCGCTACAACCTCTTTAGGTCTGCGCCTCAGATTTATGTTTCATGATCATTTTTCAATCTAATAGGCAAGTATGTGATCAGCCTCCAGTGCCTGACACGCACCGTCGACTTTGTGTCTAAAACATGATGTTTTCCTTCACCGTTTGAGCGAATGAGAAAGAAGCCGGGGATCGAACCTACGACCTCAGGGATGAGAGTCGCACGCTGAAGCCACTAGGCCACTGCTCTGTTTTATAATTATTACAAATAACTAAACCTAACTTATCCTTTATATTTCATTACGACGCGTCTTATACATAGCAATGTGCTTTGTGCCCACAAAACACAATCTATTTGCATGGTACAGTCGTTAGAAAATTAGACATTCTAACGTAAGATGGACAGTGCAAACTGGACAAAGCCTGGACAAATATTTACCTCTACCTGAAGTTCCTGTGACCAGGTCTCTGAGTACACTTTATAACTATGTCTGTGGTTTCAGGGAAGACCTCAAATAGTTTAACATCCATTTTCACATGAGTCTTGTGAAATTGTTAAGATTAAAAACCAAATTTCAACTCAGAATTACGGATTGCTATTTGCATTTAAAATACATAAAACATGTTTATCAGTTATGAAATTCAAAATAAAACTTTTCCAGTTTATCTGTAAAACATTAGTATTGAATATTTTAAAAAATACTTCATAATAATTATTATTTTGTATTTATTCATGAACATATTACTAAAATTTACTATTTGCGTAGGATGGTGACATACAAAATTCTAAATTGGAAAACTTTTTTAATGTACCCTTGATTGATCCCAAAAGAGATATTACTATAATAATACCCCGTTTTCCCATGGACACATTTTCCTTGTACCGTGTGTGCGGGCAGTGGACAAACGGGATAAACTTGGGCAGAACAAATATTAACTGTCCTGTGTAGTTTGCTACGAGATTTTGATTACCTACGTGTAAGCGTGGAATTTTCGTAAGTACGCTTGTATACTGCGTAAAACCATATGGTACTAAAAACATATACATGTTGATGTATGTAAAAATACTTCGATTTAACTTCACTCAAAAGACAATCATTATTATGTTCAAGAAAATTAAAAAAGTACTAGTCACTACATTATTATAATACCCTTATTTCCAGTGTACATAAGTTTTATCACTCTTCCTTACGCCCTCGATTTTCTCCTTAAACGATCTAAAGGAGAAAATAATAAAATATAACTTGTCATATCTATGTGTATATTTATATTGACGCAAAAGTGATTATAACATACCATTATCACGATGGTCACTAACACTTTCTTTAAATTTTCAATACAACACAGAATTCTGATCACAGAGAGATCCTAAATAATTATGTATGAAACAGACACAGAAACTTGTTTCATACCACATTGAATCGTAGTTATCGGACGTCATATCAACATACACAGATTGCCTTACATGATATGATATTGAAAAAATAAGGTTACGTTCGAAAAATGAAGATATATCCAACAAATAATTTACACAGCTCGTTCATATTAATCAAAAACATTTATTTTCATAAACCGACAGGTAACCGTTACGTTGTACGTTTTACGGCTGTGTATGCGATGTTCATAACTTGTTTTATTCCGTATACATTTATTGACGTCATAAAGTAACTTAGCGACAGTAAAATGCGGCTATAGACAAAATTATAAAGCGACTATATGTGGCACTTTTTATTTGAACCGACTTTTACGGACAACATTTATAATTATTTAATTTCTTAATTTTTTTTTTACGGAAGTTAAACGTATTATTAATATTATATAAACTGGTTGCTTTAACTCAGGATCGGTTTATGCTTCTGGCGCAGTATAGAACGTGGGCCAAGTGTGCATTACTCTTGCTGTATTTATAATATTGAGGGTGATGCAAATGTATTTTGCCCCCCCCCCCCCCCCCCCCCCCCCCCCCCCCCCCCCGGGCGGCCCCCCCCCCCCCCCCCCCCCCCCCCCCCCCCCCCCCCCCCCCCCGGCCGGGGGGGGGGGCCCCCGGGGCCCCGCCCCCCCCCCCCCCGGGGGGCCCCCCCCGGCCCCCCCCCCCCCCCCCCCCCCCCCCGCCCGCCCCCCCCCCCCCCCCCCCCCCCCCCCCCCCCCCCCCCCCCCCCCCCCCTCTGGGTTTTTTCCCCCCCCCCCCCCCCCCCCCCCCCCCCCCCGGTGGTCTTAATAATGAAATTGATTCGTGAACTGGTTTGAAAATTTGAAAATGAACAAAGGCTGTCCCCGGCCGGCCCCTTTGGTTTCCTCCGGACTTACCTAAGATAGAAATAAGTGGAGAGAGCTATAAAAGACCCCGTGTCTCGAACACTGGGTACGCACTGTAGAACAAATACTTTGTTCTGTGTTCTATTATTTGTTTTATTGTATTGTCACAGATATAAAAAGATTTTCTACGTATACAACAGTTTTGCCTTAAATTGTCAAAGAAAACAAAATAGGAGAGAAATAAATGAAGAGCCTTCATGAATACAATCAAATAATGTAAGTAACAGCAATAAGTAAGTTTCACCCTCAGATAATTAGTCTGTCAGCGCAGTTTGACGGGCATCAGATAGGCAGAACATCCTATGATAAAGCGCAAACTAATATTCCAACGTGAAATTGTTTTGCTTTAAATCTTTTGAGAGTAATACTTCATTATTCTTAGAAGAAATTGTAACTTCAATTTATTTTTAATAGGAAATAAAATGTCAAGTTGAATTTGCTTTTGTAGCTCATATTCTGATTTTTCACAAGCCATTTTTAGCCTTAAAGTAAAAAACTCAACTGTACAAATATTGTAAGTTTAGTTATATATCTTGAATCTGTATATTGCTGGGATATATTTTTAGAAATTTAAACGCTGAATTTATGCTTTTGTGTTGTTATAATTATCGTTGTTATTGTAATTCATGTTTGTTAGAGTCTAGCTAATGAAAGAAGGCAATTGAATTATTTGAAAACTTTCGGATGGCCACACAGAATGTCATTGAATTTCTTAGGTTAGTATGATTTATTGTCTTGATATGATACTTCATGCAATTACTCATTTTTAAATCTAGTATATATTTTTTCCTAATATTTAACAGGTATAATAGCCTTAACTTTGTTTTATTTGATATAATATTTCGTTTCTTTCGCAGCATTTGATTATTCCGAATAAAGTTTTGTTTTATAATAAATATAGTTTTAGTTTTCCATGAAATGCTAGTCATTTTAAGTATCAATGGTAAAATACTAAATACGTATAGTATTTAATTCAATAGAAATACAGTTACTATCAATGTAAAAATAATTAAATAAAATCATCAAGTAAGTTTAATCCACAAAATATATCAAACTTTTAGGGATATCATACTATTTAATTCCTCGTTAACGTTCCTTCATATTGTTTTGTTGATTGCTGTGTTATAAATTACCTTATTTTATTTATGACAACACAAGTTTTTCACATAGAAGACCAGATGCTTATAGAAGCGCGTTAAAACATATCAAATTTTCTAATTTAAAATTTTAAGAAAATTAAAGTTTTCTAAAATTAGCTGTGCAAGTGGCACTTAAATGTATCATAAGTAAATATGGAAAAAGCCGTGGCCAGAACCTCTAAAGGTTCATCATCATTGTTAATCAACAGGCAAGTAGCCTCCTGTTGCCCACCACCCCCCGTCGATTTGGGTCGAAATAGGCGGTTCCTCATATTTTTCCTTCACCATTCAGGGACAGTTAAATCGCAAAAGTCACGCCGGCGAGAATACGACCTCACAAAAGTCGCAGTTGAAGCCACTAGGCCAAATGCTTAAAATATGATGGCGGAAATCATACAACCAGGTTTTGATTTAAAAGTTCGTACCAGCGTAATATGATCTAAAGTATCTTTAATTTTTTTTTTAATTTTACTTGCTTAGATATTTTCATGTACCTACCGTTAGTTAACGTTTTCACACGTTGCTCTTCACACGGGTCTAATATATCTTCTAATATATAAAATTCTCGTGTTACAATGTTCGTTACCATACTCAACCGATTCTTATGAAAAAAATTTTTATGCATATTGAGTAAGTCTGAGAATCAGACAACATCTATTTTTATCCCCCTAAATGTTAAGGGTGGTCCCTACCCTATTTTTATATTTTTTAGACAAACATACAACCCTCAATTTTCAGCCCTCTACGATCAATCTCTATTTTTTATTATAGTATATAGTTATTAGTTATTTTAGCTAGAAATATTATACGTCAGCTAGTATATAATATAGTAGTAGTTGTATTGAGGATATAATATATGTATAATAAAATAACTTACGATAAGGATTTTACTTACCTACTACATTTCACTAATTAAAGCCTATATGTATGACAGAGTAAGTAATGTGATTAATGTGTGCATTGCGTCTGTAATCGAGTCAACTCGTTCAGTGTTGCCAGTAAACTGCGGATTTCGTGGTACTTAATTAAACCGCCAAATTTATCATGTAATTTAATGCACTAGGAACGAAATGATATGTTCTGGTGTTTTTTTAAACAAGAACTTTGCATTAAAATACTTGGAACGCAATTGTTATTAATAAATAGGGTTATTTAATCTAGCTTACGTTGCTTTTACGCAGTGCTGGAAGACTAAGTGTTTCATTACCGGATGTCACGGCAGAATACAAAATACCATCCGTATCACCTCGACGTCCGGCGTTCCACAACTGAGCGTTTTTTAAGGCACTTTTTGCCGCGCACCACCACTATGTGAAACCAGCTGCCCACTGAATAGTAAGTAAGGGTCACAAGAGCGTACCAATTCTTAAAACGCAAGCAACGCACTTGCGAGCCCTCTAGCAATGTGAGTGTTCATGTATCAGTTAATATCAGGTATATAGTGATCATTTATTCTTTGACTCAAAATGGGACATTGGTTTAATTCAAATAATAAAAAATAAAAAAAACACTTAAAGTTATTTATATATAAAAAGTTAGTTGGCTTAAAAGTTACGAATCACAAAATATAGGTACCCAAAATGTTTAGTTATATTTATCAGAGTAACAAACTTGTTTTAATATGGTGACGATTTCAAATAAGAATGAAACTCTTGGCATGTTTCTTTATATTAAGCTGCTTAAATTTTCGCGCGTTTTTTTTGTAAACGGAACAATTTTGCGTCCCACCGTTCATTTTGGGGATACCGGGACTCGTTAGAATGGACGTCCCGTTAAAAGTTTAGTCACGCTAGGCTAGGCAAAGCGTCTTTAGGCCGATTCGGCGGCTTACGTCTATCTGAGTCTTGAGGTAATAGTCCTGGATTTTAGCAGAGGATATTACGAGCGTAATTGTGAACTATTCCATACTCTCAAATACCTACGGGACGGACTAGTGACACGACCGGGGAGTTTCCCGAGTGCGGGCGTGTTTAAAAAAATTTATCTTTATTTTCTTATACGTATGCTTAAATTCTCAGTGTTATTGCATTAATAATTAAATTGGTCTATGTAGTAAATTTTCTAGTTGAATTTATAGAAAAATACGAGGTAGACGTTGACGTTGTTAAGGTTGTATCAATATAATGGGGATAAGGGATACTCGGGTATTCCTTAAACAGTACCAGAGCTGAATAATTAATTTATTACAACCGCCTTTGGCATGTCAAGTTGACATTTTGTGACTTGCCAGATTTTTCTAAGGACGCTAATTTGAAGCCTAGAGCGATAAAATAGTATTAAAAATTTAAAAAACTTTTTTGAATGTGTTTTTTATATGAGTTATTCAAGTGCCTGAAAAGGCCGGAATTTTCAGGCAAGACAATTGGAATGTTTTCCTTACAATTGCGTTAATTAGACATTAAAAGAAATATCCAGTATGTACATTGTATTTTGGACATGTATTTTGTAATTTTAATTTTCCTTTTAAATATCTACAAGACAACTTATTTATTGCCAGACATTTTTCCCATTGCTAACTATGTGCCAGACGCGATTTTTAGTTTTTTTATAAAAATTTCACAGCATTTTAGAATGGCGGTATTTTTTTTTTTTTTTTTTTTAAAAAAAAAAAAAAAAGAAAAAAATTTGGTGGGAAAAATATGGGGGGGGGGGGTTGGGTTTTAAAAAAAAAAAAAAGGGTTGGGGGGGGGGTGGGGTTTTTTTTTGGGGGGGTTTTTTTTTTTTTTTCCTTTTTAAATACGTCTACCTGACATACTTTTTTATTGCCAGACATTTTTCACGTTGCTAACTATGTGCCAGACGCGATTTTAAGTTTTATTTTTATAAAAATTTCAAAGCATTTTAGAATGTCTGTAATTTTAATATTATGTTATTTAAATATAAGAAAAACTGAAAATGAATTTGCCAGACATTAATTCGGTTGTTAAGTCTTGAATTAAAATGATAAAGTATTGCAGTATGATGAAGCATTGCATTTTAAGAAGCGTAATTTTTGATTTTTCCTTTTTAAATACGTCTACCTGACATACTTTTTTATTGCCAGACATTTTTCACGTTGCTAACTATGTGCCAGACGCGATTTTAAGTTTTATTTTTATAAAAATTTCAAAGCATTTTAGAATGTCTGTAATTTTAATATTATGTTATTTAAATATAAGAAAAACTGAAAATGAATTTGCCAGACATTAATTCGATTGTTAAGCCTTGAATTAAAATGATAAAGTATTGCAGTATGATGAAGCATTGCATTTTAAGAAGCGTAATTTTTAATTTTTCCTTTTTAAATACGTCTACCTGACATACTTTTTTTATTGCCAGACATTTTTCCCATTGCTAACTATGTGCCAGACGCGATTTTTAGTTTTTTTTTATAAAAATTTCAAAGCATTTTAGAATGTCTGTAATTTTAATATTATGTTATTTAAATATAAGAAAAACTGAAAATGAATTTGCCAGACATTAATTCGGTTGTTAAGTCTTGAATTAAAATGATAAAGTATTGCAGTATGATGAAGCATTGCATTTTAAGAAGCGTAATTTTTGATTTTCCTTTTTAAATACGTCTACCTGACATACTTTTTTTATTGCCAGACATTTTTCATTTTCAGTTTTTCTTATATTTAAATAACATAATATTAAAATTACAGACATTCTAAAATGCTTTGAAATTTTTATAAAAAAAAACTAAAAATCGCGTCTGGCACATAGTTAGCAATGGGAAAATGTCTGGCAATAAAAAGTATGTCAGGTAGACGTATTTAAAAAGGAAAAATTAAAAATTACGCTTCTTAAAATGCAATGCTTCATCATACTGCAATACTTTATCATTTTAATTCAAGGCTTAACAATCGAATTAATGTCTGGCAAATTCATTTTCAGTTTTTCTTATATTTAAATAACATAATATTAAAATTACAGACATTCTAAAATGCTTTGAAATTTTTATAAAAATAAAACTTAAAATCGCGTCTGGCACATAGTTAGCAACGTGAAAAATGTCTGGCAATAAAAAAAGTATGTCAGGTAGACGTATTTAAAAAGGAAAATCAAAATTACGCTTCTTAAAATGCAATGCTTCATCATACTGCAATACTTTATCATTTTAATTCAAGACTTAACAACCGAATTAATGTCTGGCAAATTCATTTTCAGTTTTTCTTATATTTAAATAACATAATATTAAAATTACAGACATTCTAAAATGCTTTGAAATTTTTATAAAAATAAAACTTAAAATCGCGTCTGGCACATAGTTAGCAACGTGAAAAATGTCTGGCAATAAAAAAAGTATGTCAGGTAGACGTATTTAAAAAGGAAAAATTAAAAATTACGCTTCTTAAAATGCAATGCTTCATCATACTGCAATACTTTATCATTTTAATTCAAGGCTTAACAATCGAATTAATGTCTGGCAAATTCATTTTCAGTTTTTCTTATATTTAAATAACATAATATTAAAATTACAGACATTCTAAAATGCTTTGAAATTTTTATAAAAATAAAACTTAAAATCGCGTCTGGCACATAGTTAGCAACGTGAAAAATGTCTGGCAATAAAAAAGTATGTCAGGTAGACGTATTTAAAAAGGAAAAATCAAAAATTACGCTTCTTAAAATGCAATGCTTCATCATACTGCAATACTTTATCATTTTAATTCAAGACTTAACAACCGAATTAATGTCTGGCAAATTCATTTTCAGTTTTTCTTATATTTAAATAACATAATATTAAAATTACAGACATTCTAAAATGCTTTGAAATTTTTATAAAAATAAAACTTAAAATCGCGTCTGGCACATAGTTAGCAACGTGAAAAATGTCTGGCAATAAAAAAAGTATGTCAGGTAGACGTATTTAAAAAGGAAAAATCAAAATTACGCTTCTTAAAATGCAATGCTTCATCATACTGCAATACTTTATCATTTTAATTCAAGACTTAACAACCGAATTAATGTCTGGCAAATTCATTTTCAGTTTTTCTTATATTTAAATAACATAATATTAAAATTACAGACATTCTAAAATGCTTTGAAATTTTTATAAAAAAAAACTAAAAATCGCGTCTGGCACATAGTTAGCAATGGGAAAAATGTCTGGCAATAAAAAAAGTATGTCAGGTAGACGTATTTAAAAAGGAAAAATTAAAAATTACGCTTCTTAAAATGCAATGCTTCATCATACTGCAATACTTTATCATTTTAATTCAAGGCTTAACAATCGAATTAATGTCTGGCAAATTCATTTTCAGTTTTTCTTATATTTAAATAACATAATATTAAAATTACAGACATTCTAAAATGCTTTGAAATTTTTATAAAAATAAAACTAAAAATCGCGTCTGGCACATAGTTAGCAACGTGAAAAATTTCTGGCAATAAAAAAAGTATGTCAGGTAGACGTATTTAAAAAGGAAAAATCAAAAATTACGCTTCTTAAAATGCAATGCTTCATCATACTGCAATACTTTATCATTTTAATTCAAGACTTAACAACCGAATTAATGTCTGGCAAATTCATTTTCAGTTTTTCTTATATTTAAATAACATAATATTAAAATTACAGACATTCTAAAATGCTTTGAAATTTTTATAAAAATAAAACTAAAAATCGCGTCTGGCACATAGTTAGCAACGTGAAAAATGTCTGGCAATAAAAAAGTATGTCAGGTAGACGTATTTAAAAAGGAAAAATCAAAAATTACGCTTCTTAAAATGCAATGCTTCATCATACTGCAATACTTTATCATTTTAATTCAAGACTTAACAACCGAATTAATGTCTGGCAAATTCATTTTCAGTTTTTCTTATATTTAAATAACATAATATTAAAATTACAGACATTCTAAAATGCTTTGAAATTTTTATAAAAATAAAACTTAAAATCGCGTCTGGCACATAGTTAGCAACGTGAAAAATGTCTGGCAATAAAAAAAGTATGTCAGGTAGACGTATTTAAAAACGAAAAATTAAAAATTACGCTTCTTAAAATGCTTTTAAAATCCAGGATTATTAACTGGACAGATAGGATGCGCACTAATGAACGCAACCGCTACCGCCAGCCAGATTGCCCAGACTCTAACCGGAAGTGCAAGAAGGAAGACATATCACAAAATCAGCTGACCTGAAATTCTTTCTCGAAAACGTTGCTACCTCCCGTACTATTAAGCTGCTTAAATTTTCGCGCGTTTTTTTTTAAACGGAACAATTTTGCGTCCCACCGTTCATTTTGGGGACACCGGGACTCGTTAGGGAAAAAAGGACGTCCCGTTCAAAACGTTTAGTCACGTTAGGTATACATAATAAGATTCTTTAGGCCGATTCGGCGGCTTACGTCTATTGAGTCTTGAGTGTAGTCCTTTACGCAGACGATATTACGAGGTATGTGAACTATTCCATAACTCTCAAATACCGACGGGACGGACGTGTGACACGACCGGGGTATCCCGAGAGCGGGCGTGTTTATAAAAAATCTTATCTTTGATTTTCTTATACGTATGCTTAAATTCTCAGTGTTATTGCATTAATAATTAAATTGGTCTATGTAGTAAATTTTCTAGTT